>JAXGGA010004422.1:0-88635 GCA_038373865.1 Uloborus plumipes | reverse complement strand
CAAATTCGGTTTTCGCCACCCCTTTACTACCAGTGATTTCTCTTCTAAATACCCATCACCCTCTATCGCCCCTTTGGAATTTAGTGCCCCTTTGAGGAGGCCAAATCGCCCCTTAGGGAGCGATCGCCCCCAGGTTGAGAATCACTGGGTTAGAGGGTAACGGGAGAGGAGAGATCTCTACAAAAATTTTAAATCCCTAAAACGCCACTTTAGGCAATTGACCTCGTTGTTAGAGAAAGGCAAGTCTTCCAGAAATTTTCGGAATTTATTAGAATACAGAAACAGAAATTTACTATTCCTCCAGAAGTTCTCTGAACGACCTTGGATTTAAGATGTTCAAATCGACAGATGTTTAAATTTTTCTAATAATTTATCTGACAATAGTAGTTTTGGGAATGTATCTGATAACTTCAATAGAATAATAGAGATGTCAAAAGTTTCAGAAAGTTCTCCTACACCATAAATTGAACTAATCGTAGCAAAATACTTTCAAACAGATTAAACATCAGTTAAATATTGCCAATTAGCTTTTTATTTTGATATAGTTTTTTTTTAACATTTACCTAAAGGCGAAAATAATTTGTCGGCGCGGGCCCCTTGCTCCTACATCATAAATTGAACTAAACGTAGCACCATACTTTCAAACGGATTAAACACCAGGTAAATATTGCCAATTAGCTTCTTATTTTGATATAGTTTTTTTTTTTAACATTTACCTAAAGGCAAAAATAATTTGTCGGCGCGGGGCCCCTTGCTCCTACAGCATAAATTGAACTAAACGTAGCACCATACTTTCAAACGGATTAAACACCAGGTAAATATTGCCAATTAGCTTTTTATTTTGATATAGTTTTTTTTAACATTTACCTAAAGGCAAACATAATTTGTCGGCGCGGGCCCCTTGCTCCTACAGCATAAATTGAACTAAACGTAGCACCATACTTTCAAACAGATTAAACATGAGTTAAATATTGCCAATTAGCTTTTTATTTTGATATAGTTTTTTTTCTCATTTACCTAAAGGCAAAAATAATTTGTCGGCGCGGGGCCCCTTGCTAGAGCGGGGCCCGATTGGGCAAAATCGGTCCAATCGGCCTAAGACCGGCCCTGGGGTCTTTATTAGTGGCTGAAATGGAACATATTCCAGCTTTACAAAACAAAAGCAAAATAAAGGGGGGCTGAATGAAATGAGGATTGGGTTGAGCTTCCTGCCCCATTTGATTTTTATCCTAGCTAGTAGACAGGAATATTTTCAGATTGGCTCCTAACACTTTTTTTTTGGGTTTCTTACTGGTGAAGCTTTACTTAAAAGGTGTTTTTGTATTTTTAAAAACTTAAAGGTAGTTGTTCATAAATAAAAAATAATTAACAACTGAAATTTCAATTTTTTTTAATAAAAAAAATCCGATTTAAATCAAAAAAATCTGATTTAAATCAAAAAAATCCGATTTTTTTGATTTTTTAAAAAGAATCATTGATTTTTTTACACCCTGCATTGGTACAACCTTGTGCAAACCTTAACAAAAAGAAGTACGACCAAAAGTAATTACAATTTTTTTTGTATCATCTTGTTGACTAATTTACTTTTTAAGCTTTAGTAAAAAATCGTTTCCATTCACACTACGAATACTCTTTACCTCGAAATATAAGTAATTATTTTATTACTTAATAATGTAAGCTTAAGTTAAAAACAGGTGTTTTTTTTACAACAAATTCTTCGAAATTGTTAAAATCAATCAGGGTTCAATATTATACATAAGTAACACGTGCGATAATAATTCCTTTTCAAGCAATTAAAGAAGTAAATAGCAAGTCAGTAGTTAAATTATTCTAGTCCACTCAATAAAATAGCCATTTTTCCGCGAAAATATTCATATAAGCTGAATATTCCATTATCCAGGACCAAATCAATACATCACAACTGTTTGTTACATTGAAAATTAATTATATTAAGCGGAATACTCTTTTGAATGATATTCTAATAAGCTGTTTTGACTGCATGTAGGGAAGAAAATGGAGAAAAGCGGGAACTGTCTTTCTGAAAAAAAATTAGATTATTTCTTTCTGATTCAATTGATTTATAAGATTGGAATTGTGCAAAAGTGTGAAGGTGCTGCATCTACTGTAAAAGTTAAAATTATTTTTTCATTTTATTTCAGCACATGTATCTGTCCTGTTCTTTCGGCTGTCATTTTTTCCCCACAGTTATCAATTACAATCTAGGAAAAGTTTCAGAAAAGTAACTTAACCACGTTTAAATGAAAAACCTATAAGAGACATTTCAAATTCACAAAATTCTGTTTTGCGAATACTATGTGTTTATATGCATATTTCCTATGTTTTTAAATGAATTGCCCTATTTTTATGGTAATGTATTTCGTTTGACAAAGTTCTAAGAAACAATCTCGCCTTTCTCGGCACTACTTTGTTACTCGTAGAAAATTTCCTATCGCAAAGTAATAATAAGAGCAAAATGAAACTTTTGTGTGTTCCCTTCTTTTGCTCAACATTTCTTATATTTCTTAGATATTCTTAAATTTTGCTGTATTTTCTTTTTTTAGGGAACACTATTGAAGTACATTGTTATCACTGATATCTTAAAAGAATGTTTTAAAAAAATAGAAAACGGTTTACGACAACAATTATGAGTACCGAAACAGTTACTACAATGTACCTACAATCAACACCGTTATGGCCATAGCATCTATATTTACTTCAATAGATAACATTTTAGTGAAATAGCGGCTAAGTGTACAATTCTTGACTTGTTGAATATATACCATTTTTTGACGGCTGGTTAAGATGTCTTAAAGGAAATTTCCCAAAGCTTTACCATTTTGACCTTTTCTTTTTAAAACCCATTTATAATATTAATCATACGGTTAAACATGTTTATGTCTGAAACAAGCTTCAAAGTCAATCAAAAAAGTATAAACAGCAATACTAGGTTGGAAATAAAGACACGTAATTATTAATTCAAGCATTGTGCATCAAAATCAACTACATTTACGAGATAATATTTAACGACTACATAACTCCTTTTTTATTTAAATCACCTATTTATGTTATATGAATCAAGCATGTTGCATTGGAACCCTTCTTTAGTGTTATTACGGCACTTCTTTCTCCTTTTAATTGACAACAATTCGATATATTTTCTTGTATTAGGTGCCTTATTTATTCTTACAATTGCAATGCAGCTCATGACTTTGAAACCAAAAGCACGCATTTTAGGGGAAAAAACACTTTTTTCCCGTTGTAACTAAAGCAAATTAAGATATTTGCTCCAGTCTAAAATGTGAAAGCTCAGTGGGTGAATAATCTGACAGTGCAAAAAATCTTATTATTAAATGCAGCAGCATAAATATTTTACGTCTCTTTCGAAATTCCCCCCATCTGCATAAAATTTAATCGCTAATTCTTTTATTCAGTAGTACTTTGTTGATTTTTCGGAAAGTTGCTTTTAAATGCTATTTCGAAACAGGAAAATTGTGATTTCTGTCAGTATTTAAAGATACATTTCGAGTTTGTTTTAAATGACGCATTTGCGAGTGAAATATAATGGATATTCAGGCAAAAACTGACTTTATTTCACTTAAACGTCAAAAAAATTTTGAGTGAAAATATTTCGTATACTTTACTGAGTTTTTAATTGACACGGAAAGCTTTATTAAAATAGTTTAATTTGTGGAAGATGATAGAATTTGTTTAACAAACTTTTATAAACCGTTGACAGAAAACTTAAAAAAAGTACAAAGCATTGAAAAAAAAATAGTTTTAGCACTAAATACATTTTTTTTGTGCTTTTGAACAAACGGAAATAGCTCTTCATTTCATATAAAACGCTTATGTTTTGCAATATTCAAAATAGAAGAAAAAAAGCTGTATATGCAGGGCCATCATTTCAAGTTTCTACAGAGGGGGGGGGGGGCAAAGGGTAAAAACACAATACAATTTCACCGGAAAACAACAAAAACCACGCCCACTTACATGTAAAATGCATTGATTTCTCAAAGTCAGGAGCCCCCCCCCCGCCCTCCTTAAATGACGGGCCTGTGTATATGCTGCTTATACACGTTGAGGGTTAAAAATAAATTTTATATCAATGCATAAAGGGGCGAAGTTCACGATATTAATCATCCGAGAACTGCCCAAAAACAATTTGCTATATGAATCTATAGGTTTATGCTTTACAGCTTTCGTTTACAGACGTTCATATTTTTATGGTTTTACATAGTGCTTTATTAATGACTTCTAATTAAGTGACGTAGACAAATCCACACTAGAATTAATTTTGACACGATATTGCAACGCATTAAGAGCAATATTAGTTCAGACTTGCTGCATTATGTAGCAAATGAAAGAATGAAACTCATTCACTTGAAAAACTAAACTAAAGGTTCTAAATTTTTCTTCCACCGCCGTTCGACATATATGCCACATCTAATATCTTAAGATGTCCATATTTAATCTTACAAACTGAAGTTACTTAAAGCTCTATATCGTATATCCTGTACTAAATTCATAAAAGGACACCAGTAGACGTTCAGAGGATGAAATTATGCTGTCTGGGTAGATAGCTGTATGTCTCATGGTTTAGGTTGCGCATAAATCTCCTCTTGACATAAGCTTTTAAGTTATAATGAAATATTCACTCACATCTCGCATGAGATATTCAGTCGTGTCATAATTTACTAAAAGAAGAGCTTGTCATCTCCATAAAAGTGAAAGAAGATGTAAAATATTTATATTCTTCAAATTTTTCAGCTTTTATTTATTACCCTGAGGTTTTTTGCGTTTAAAAAAATGATAGCAGGTTTTCAACAACGGATATATTGTCATTTCACGTAGCCCTGGTTGTATGATTTTAGTAAACATATAAGTTTTCAGAAAATTTAGTATTTGTGAGATTCTAAAGGCTGAAAAGTCATTATTTAGAAAACATATTATTGACTTAAGTTTAAGAAAAAAAAGGGGAAAAAAGGAGGATATAGAATACTTTTTCAATAAGCGTTCAGTAAAGAAAGTTTCAAAGTAAGCTTGAATTTCCATTTTTTAAAAAATAAGACACTTTTCATAGGAAAACTTACAGTAAATTTGCTTTATTAGAAATAAAAAAAAAAAAAAACCCGTGCAGTTATTGAATTTTGCAAGTAACAAACGCAAGTAATTCGTTTAAAGTCATTGAACCCCTGGAACATCCTAATAGTGGTCTGTGACGACAAACTGACGTAAAACATTTTTTTAATCTTTTATTTTTACTAAACTAAAGTTTTTAATAGCAGCAAAAGGTCGGCCATTGCCCTTTTGTTTGCAAATGAGACAGAAGATTCACGGTTATTGACAAAATTCACCCCGCTGTAATGAGAAAGTTCATGACGTTGATTAAAAAAACAGTGCAGATCCTAAAGTCAGTTTATGTCCGTTGAAAAGGATTTTAATAATTTTTTTACTCATTGTTCAATCTTGCAGATTTATATTATTCAGATTAATTCAATGTTTGTTGATAGTATCATAAAAAAGCCGCCAGTCTGTCTATCATGTGTCAGCTCATATATTTCATTAAATAAATAAAATATAATAATAAAATAAATATTTCATATAAAAGGAATAAAGAAATAAGGTATAGAACAAAAGGTTTGGCTTAAGAAATCCCATATACGTTCGTGATTTAGTAAGCAAACAAATGAAAATTATTACCCATTTAAATTATTACTTTTAATAAAATGTGTGGTGTGTTACGTGTGGGATAAAGTTCACTAAAATGCAACCTTTGTAACTATAAAAGCAGAGCAAATGATATCATTTTTTTTAATCTGAGAAAAATACATTCCAGGTCATTTATGGTTAAAATGACCATATTTCTCATAAATTTTATAGAAGTCACTCTAGGTGAATTTATGTACATATTATAACAATACTAAGTAATTCAATTTTTCAATGTATAATGCACATGATTGTGTGTCTGTGTGCGTAAGGCTGTGTTTAGCGCATTAGACTAAATCATAAGGATAATGTTTTACCACTAAATAAACATATTTACGAAATGGACTTATACTAGAATGCAACTTAACTTGCCACTCAACGTCACTACGGGCGGAGCCAGTAAGAGCTCACAAGCACTCAGCGATCTCCTCCAATTCGCCAAGTAGGCTGTGACGTTTTATCTAGCTCGTTTTTCATAGGCTAACGTCACGCTGACGATGTTGTTGTCAAGAAAGGTTGCAGTGTAGTATAGTGCATTTTATAATATTTCTTGCTTACTTGCATCAGAAAGTGTTAAAAAAAAAACAACGTATCAGTAGGCAAGAGTTTGTGAATTCGTTCAACTAAAATACAGTTCTCAGAACGACCAAGTTGTAATCTATACTGCTGTGAGTCCTGAAATTATGCTGTTATTCCCATCGAGGGGCGAAACTACGAGCACTCATTTAATTGAATAATATAACTTGAATACTCGAATTTCCTTGAATTCAGAAACATTTCAGTTGACTGAAATTAGAAACTTTATTCAATTCTGCTTGGAGTCACTACAATGTAGTTCAGACAAAATTAATTAGTATTCCCTGCTGAAAGATTTTCAGCCTGAATTTCATTGCTCATGAGAAAATACAGCGCTCTTTTCCGATAGCCGTGTACTAAATATAACTTTATTTTATGAAATCAATAGTTAAAAAAAAGAGCTAAACAATGATACCGACAAGACGTGAACGTATTGATTCTCTTTTAAAATTATACTTATTTTTCCAGATATTCTTTTATTTTTTTACTTCCAATTATAGAAACATAATGTTGATTTAATTATTAATTGCTTAGAACTTACTCTATACTTTTGATATATTCTTAAAAATAATGACCTAATCTTACTTTCTTATAAAAATAAAAGAAAGAGGAAGATACCGTTAAAAGTGGCTTAATGCATCGCGAAAATGTCGTCCAAAAAAGTGAAAAATAAATAAAAAATTGAATATATATCAACAAATTAGGAATTGAAAAGTAGGGTTTTGCGGTGGGAAAAATGTGTATCAATCTATCTGTCGGTCTGTCTGTCAAAATATCCCCCTAAGTTCTCTTTGTTTTAAAGATCTCGGCGAGGCTCATGCAAATCTTTCATTTTCGATTTGCATTATTCCAATGTGATAAACCATAAACGTCTATAGGGGAATTAACATAAAGCCCGGATTTAAGATAGCCCGGATAAAAGATTAATATAAAGCCCGGATTTAAAAGTAGTTCGTTGGAAAAAGCTCTTGATGAAGAATATGTGTAAAAAAGATTTTTTATGTTAGCTGTTTCAAGAATATTTTTTCCAAAAGTTTAACACAATTTAACAAAAATGATAACTCTGTTTCTTTTTCTCACTCAAACTTTGTGGAAACTCTTATATATATACGAATTTTTTGTTTCAAGAATTAGAAAATAAAATATTAACAAAAATTGTCATACCATATCTTATTCCCCTAACATTAACACAAGTTAATATGAAGAAATCTAAATGAAATGAAATGACAGAGCAAATATTTTTTGCTAGGGTTGTGGGGTTGGAAGAATGATTCAGTCTACTAGACTCCAACTCCATAACCATTGCATAAAGTCAGGCTCGGCGAAAATGGACGACTCTTCCTCTGAGAATTTTAACCCATTAATGCCTAGCGTCCCTTTTTAGGGACGGTCCAAAAAAGGTCTGAATTTTCCTAAAATGAACATTTCAACCAAATAATAGTGCTCAATTAGTACCTTGGTATTGTTTTAATTCGTTATTAACAGATTGCAGCACATAACCATTGCAAAGTGAGTTCTGTCGCAGTTTTAATATGATCTTTATCAAAAACTACATCGTTCACAATCTCAATAAAAAAAAGCTAAGTTTTCAAAGTTATTCCCAGCTTTCCAGTTTATGTTAATTGCTGATTTTATTTCTTGTTAAAAAAGGTCTTTTTAAGTATTATATCGTAGGCATAAAAAATTTTTAGTAAAAAAAGTGCGTACCCTCTGGGGTCTATCAAGACTTTTAAGGGACGATTTTTTTTCCTTGATAAAAAAAATGTTTTTACATAATATTTTTTAATTATTTTTCCTGCCCATTAAACATTGTTTGTAACCAGTATACAAAATATCTTTGTAAAAAAAAAAGTCAGGCATTAATGGGTTGAAGCATTCAATTATCAAATCTGATTCCTGACTGATTCCAGCTGTTTCGTACAAAATCAGTCCGACTTCGATTGAACAGTCATGATTTAAACTGTTAAATGAATATTATTGAGATGAATTTGAATTTTAAAGTTTATTACATTTTATTTTTGACTACGGGAAATAAAGGACATCGGATTGAACTTGTTAAGAGTTTGGCTGACGGAGATTTTTGTCTGATGAAAATTATTTCTGATTAAAGAGGGCATATTGTTTTATCTACTTCTTTTCTGAAGAACATTAATTATTTATACTTTAAATAGTGGGCGATGAATTTAAAACAAAATACGAGCTGCTTTATTTTTGCCTAAAAGAAAGAGCTTCGACCGAGTTTATTTATTTACTTCTTTATTTCTATGTTTTGATAAAATGTACTTATTTTGATGTGTTTTTTATTTTTATTTATTTTACTTTATTAATAAATAAAGTTTATCGATTTATTTATTTGGGAAATAATATTTTATGAAAAACACTTAGCTGCATTGTTTAAAAGATACTACTACTTATTTTTTTTGTTTCTTTTTTTGCCTATGTATTTCATTCTTTGAGAGGTTTACTTTCTCTTTAGAAATCAGCTTTAAATGCTTTAAAGTTATGCTTGACATAATTTTCAGTTTTAGCAAATTTCGAGAATATTAATCAGATCCTAAAAAGTCGAATTTGGAATTTGGAAAATTAGGCTAGCTTAGGTCTGAACGGAACTTCTTGTCTTAAGTACAAGTAATCAAAATGACCTCAGTTGTATACCATTTTGTCACGCTTTTGGTTGAAAGAACTTCTAAGAAACGCCCGGAAAACTTTTTTTTTTTTGTAAGCTATGAATTTGTTGGTTGCATTTTTGTGAAACTAGCTGCATAGGTACTGCTGTCAGTTTTCTTAAGACAGTAATAGTATCGGAACAGTAACATATGAGGACATGATTAATAACGTCCAAGAAAGATCTCTCCACAGTGAAAGTAATAAATATTTTACTGCTGCATAAACAATGCTTCAAACGTTAACGTTTATGAATACACTCAATACTTTTATTCCAATGCTATCCATCCAAGAGACATATATCTTTGATAAAAACTTTCCTGGATCGATAGTTCTATATCGTACATTTCAGTATCGTCTCGTTCTCAATGATTTTCTTTAAATACAATCAAGTTTTTTTTATAACTCGTTAAGATCGCGCAATAGAAGTACGAACTAAATACACTAAATGTACTTCCAAAATACTTCCAAAATGCGCATTTCATCCCTATTACTGGTGTATTTCTTTTGTATTTGAAGTTGTTTTTAATACATAAATTCTAAGTGGTAGTTTTTTCCGAAAAAACATCTTGAATACGTCTGTAACTTATATTCTGCTTTTCTTCTAAATCTTGTGCAAACAAGACATCTTGTGCAAACAAGAAATCTTGTGCAAACAAGACTCATGCAGTCATAAAAGTTCAATTTATATAATGTTTCCGATAATGAATGCCAAAATAACCTAAAATTTTGTATCAATCATAATATTAATAGTATAGTACTAAATAATGGAAATAATAAAACTATATGGAAGATAAAAACTACATACTTATTTTTTCTAATTTTATACACTGCAATTTAGAATGTGAAAAATACTTCCGGGCGTATACCACCAGTAACGTATAATCCTAAGTCAAATAAATGTCCTGCGAGCGCAAAAGCCCAAAATCAACGAATTGCAAAAGATCTTAAACGTACATGTTTCAGATATTTCAAAATACAAATCCGATTTTCAAATATTCCGTTCCTCAAATCCAAAGGTACGGAATGTTTGCCGTTCTTTTTCATCTTATATAATCCCTTGTAAGTCTGTTTATCTACAAAGTATAGGATTTAAATTACTATTTCAAAGCAAATAAAATCCATTCATTCTGAATTCGAACGTAGATGTTTTCGTTTTATTCAATTTCCGACTTGCATTTTTTTAACCCTTATTTGTTATCTAAATCAAGTTGTTTTTATTTCGAATGATGATTGAATTATTTTTTTTCTCATGCTAAATTGAGTTTGGTTACGCAAGATTCTTCTGTAAAACAAAAGAGTTACATTTTTTATAAATTGTGTCATAAAAGTGAAGAATTCTGAAAAATGCCATGGGAAAAAAATTTGCGGGGTGAATCGGAACACTTAGTTCTGTTGTTCCAATTCAAACTTATTTGAAGGAAATTGTTTGAAAAATCAAGATTCTAACCCCAATTCTTCTAATCAAGACAGGGACAAGGATTTATTACTGTTTATCCCTTCTCGTGAGCAACTAGATCTTAGAATGACAAAAGTTACAGATTTCAAAAGATTTTTTCTCCAGGAGACTTTTTTTTACTTAAAATAAAAGGGAGAAAGTCACATAGACTTTATGTAGTAAACGTCCAGCACACAGACAGTGATGAATAAGTGAAAAAATCTTTCAGGACAATCCCCGAAACCCAGAAATTTCAAAAAACTAAAGAAAAGGCAGAGTTCATCCCAGGAGATGTTATGAAAAAACTTAAGCCAAGTCACAATTGCTAGTTTTAAGGACAAGTACATATTTGTGGACGACATAATTTTAAAACATGGAAAAACGCAATGTCATTAAACACGTATTTCGCAATTAATTACATTACGTTATATTTTCGAAGTTTTCATGTTGGAATACGTGTCTTTGAGATGTTTCTTTTTTTGAAAACTAACAAAATAATAAGTCCTTGCAACGTGCTATTGGGAAACTTACAATGATAGAGGACATTGATAAAGTGAAATATATTAAATTGATTCTCTAAGCTGTCGGTATTATTGTTGTTATCATGTTTCAGTTACGCAGGCAATTTGGAGTTAGCAGCCTCACTTTTCCAACTGAATCGTTATTTGGTATGTAGTCCGACTTTCACAATACACACATGCCATCCCAAGTAGCATCAGCTCATCGGATTTTGCTCGGCCGATCATCGAACTCCTCGTAAACTGATCCCATAACGCAAGATGACATCGTTCCGATCAGTATCCGAGACGGTTTTTGATGAGCTACTTTTCATCAGAAAGCGATATCCTTCCGATCAACTTTCCCGATGAAAATAAGCCGAGCTATTTTCCATCGGAAAACGATATCCTTCCGATCAAGTTTCCCGATGAAATTCATCGGCACGGGACTGTTCTGCTCGTAAAATGCTCCAAATCTCATCGTATTTCGAGCAAAACTCATCGGATTTTGCTGGTCGGATTCTGTTTGGCCGATGAGACATATTGGATCATCGGCCGGTGAGCATTTCATCGGATTTCGATGAATGGCCGATCATCGGCCGATGAGATGCTGCTGCTAGGGATAAGGACCCGTTTATAGGGTAGGCAGTCATTCACAGCACAACATATTCCCATAAAGAAGGGGTAAGGACAGGAGATAAGAGGGCACTAATATAGATTTTTCAATTCGGGGGGGGGGGATCAAATCGAACCCGGAGCCTCCCAATCCGAGTCAGAATTCTCTGACCATTAGACAAGGTGCCCGGCTAGCTATCAGTATTAAAATAATCAACACACACCATGCAATTTAGTTTTAAATGCATGTATTTTTCTGTGCTTTTGGTCAGAAACTTTTGACTGCTTTTGTGTTGCTGTTGTTCCTAATGGAATCACTTATTATTTGGGGTTTTCAACGATATGTGTGCAGCACTTGTGCATGCAGCAAGAAACTGCCAAACCTTTCTTCATGTGGCATTACCAACGCCTGGTGCTATTACCGCTTTCGAACTTGTAGTTGAAGTTATAGTTCTTTTGGTGAGTCAGGGAGTAATTCTAAAATGTAACAAGAGTTACGCACTCAATGTACGATACCGTAGAATGTCTGTTTGTAAGAAGTTAGGAATAAATTGAAACTTTTTGCATGAGAGAGTAACGATTAAAAAAACACACATTTTTAGTAAGAAATGTGCACATTTCTTATACCAAAAAGATACCTGTCAAAAAATGGAGTATTTAAAAAATGTAACAAGGAAAAAAAAAAACATTTTAGTAATTTGAAAGGAGCAGAAATAAAAATAAAAACGTTCTAAGTAACTAAACGGCTTAAGCTTCATTTAAATGTCTTTGGTATAGCAGTCTTAATTTACATATGATTTAAGGAATAATTATTTATAATTACTGTGTCAACGTGCCTTAAAGTCATATAATAAATAATAGCATTTAAAAAACAACCAATCAATTGCCTAAAAGCAATAAAGTAAAATAAGAAGTATGATGAGAGTTACCTTTTGAAGAAAAAAATAAATAAATAAACTTTAAAAAATCTTGATACAATTTAACGAAAGAAAGAAAAAAAAACGTCATAAATGACAAGATACACTGACATTCAAATTACAAAGATTTACACAGACGAACATATTGCCTTTGAACTTTTCTACAGCTTCAGTTTGTCTTTTCAGGAAAATTAAAGCATATGCTTAAATTTTAGCTACCAATTATCCAGGCCCGTCATTTAAGGGGGTCAGGGTCAATTGCCCCCACTGTCTTTGAGAAATCAATGTATTTTCATATAAGTGGGCGTGGATTTTTATGTTTTCCGACGAAATTGCATTGCGTTTGGACCCTTTGCCCCTCCCCCCGGAAACACTTGAAATGACGGCCCTGCAATTATCCTATCAGCGCGACAGATATGTAATATTTCTGTCAGTGTAGCATGAAAAAATGATGTATTAATTAAATATTAAAATTATTTAAATAAATCAAGTGCAAATGGCGATAATATCTTCATAGTTGAATAAAACGATAGATCAAAATTCTGCTTGCGTTTTGAGGAACGTTTTGACTAGATTCTTGGTTGCTTGTTTCTATTGTGAAAACATAGTAACAAGGCAAAATATATCATTGTTATAATATCGTTATTTATTACATATAATAGCGCATTTTATTACATTAGACACGAAAGATAATTCATTTTTTAAAATACTTGAAGCTCTTGACACATCATTAAAATTTTTTGATAAAAAATAGGACGGAATTTCTGATGAATTTTAAGCTATAATTAAATAATGTGTGGTTATTTTTTTTTCAGAAATTGTTCGAGAAAAGTGACAATGATTACGTGATTTGCATGTACCAATTACAAAGAGTAATTTGAGGCAAAATTCAGACTTCGGGCAAAGAGGCGAAGACAAGAAAAATATTCAAAAATAATGTTACTCAATTTCTGTGACATTTTTAATTTAAGCTTTTATTGTTAATATTATATAATAACTGAATAAAATGATCTTGTGTCAAATTCGACTTGCTAGAAGGCACTTTCACAGTCTGACACTGGCATTGAAAACTCGCCTGCAGAAAACCTGACTCACAAATTCTATTTCCGTAGATTCCAATTTCCACATTTCATTTCCAGGCGTTCCCATAAAATGTAAAATAAAAAGCTTTCAAATATCCCTTAAATTTGACAGCTGACATTTTATTTAATAACGCTCTTTTTGGGTAAGAATAAAACTCTCTTTAAACATAGAAACATTTTTTGCCGTTTAGTGAAAACATTTAACTTTTTTATCCAATGTAATTTTCAAAGTTATTTGGCAAAATGTATCACGAAATAATGAGCTGTATAAATTGCTGTAACTGTTCTGTGTTTTTTCAGATTTAATTAAATTTGTTTAACCCATTAATGCCTAGCTTCATTTATTCAGGACGGTCCAAAAAATTTCCTCAAAATGAACATTTCAACCAAATAATAGTGTTAAATTAGTACCTTGGTATTGTTTCAATTCGTTATTCACAGACCATTGCAAAGTGTGTTTTGTAACAATTTTAATATGATCTTTATCAAAAATGACATCGTTCACAATCTCAAGAAAAAAAAAGTTAAGTTTTCAAAGTTATTCCCAGCTTCCCAGTTTATGTTAATTGCTGATTTTATTTTTCTTATAAAATGTCTTTTTAAATATTATATTGTAGGCAGAAAAAAATTTTAGTAAAAAAAGAGACTACCTCTGGGGCCTATAGTAACTTTTAAGGGACGATTTTTCTTTCCTTAATAAACAAAAATAATTTTTACACAATATTTTTTTTATTATTTTTCCTATCCATTTAACACTGTTTGCAACCAGTATACAAAATTTCTTTGGAAAAAAAAATGTCAGGCATTAATGAATTAATGAAATGTAATGTAAAAATAAAAGAAAAAGACTTTTCAAAATCAATCCAGTGAAAATTAAAGCAAAGAGTATATAGTTCTTCCAGTGACTTAACATCGCAATTTACAAGAGATCCATAATACATATTGTCTATTGTTATAAGAGGAAACTTAGTTTCAGTGTTTCAGCTTTAGAGCATTACGTCTTGGATAAGTTAAGAACTAAATTTGTGTCCATTTTCACCAGTGTGCTCTCTGTAAACAGCTAGGTATATACTTTTTGACTTTATGTAGATTAGTCAGAGAAAGAACTCCGGTTTTCTTTAACCCTAAAATATTTGATTTAATCTCATAAACTGCTTGATAAAAGGTATCACCCCATTTCTTTTCTATTAGCTTAATGTGGGTAGATAGCCGCAATATACACAACCAATTTTGAGGATTAAAAATTTCTGCACCAATACTAATTAAAATGTAGCTCATGTTCAATAGACATAAAAATGGAATTTTAAATTCACATTTAGTCTTCTGCAAAAATTGACAAAAATAAAAAAAAAGTTTCCTTTTACCCCTGAGTTCGGGTTTATGGGGTGATTAGAGCCACATAAATTACATATTAAAAGTAACTGAAAAGATAAAATTTAAAACAAATGTTTTTAGTTACCTTTAACAGACAAGTAAAATTTGTTGACACCAGTTACTTTACATTTGTTTACTTGCTGGAGGGGAAAATGTGAGAACTTTTTCACCGTGTTATCTTCAAGGAAAGAAAACTACACAAATATTTAGATTCAAACGAAATCCTCAGAATGTCTTCTATTGTCACCCAGTCTTTACTGACTAACATTTTAGTTTCAAAAACTACCGTAAAATGGGGTGTATAGGAACAGCGGGGTCAATCGGAACAAAACTTCCCGACCGTACAAAGAAATTCTTCATAAATATACTATTGGGTATTTTTCGCCATGATTTTTTTTAGAAAGGTAAGATCATAGGAAGTAGGAAAAATTTACTTTTGTCAATCTGGCAACGCTACTGGCTTATAAGGAGGGCTGCACATGGAATGCTAAAAAACATCACATTTTCATAGACTGCAAAACTTCATATGCATGAACAAACCTTCTCATATTTAAAAACTACGAGTGGTATGTTTCAATTGTACATGTATCTGAACAACAGAATACTACATTAGAATTTACATTTTTTATTAATTGTGTCATAAAAATGAAGAATTCTGAAAAATGCCATAGGAAAAAAAAATGCGGGGTGAATCGGAACACTTAGTTCTGTTGTTCCAATTCAAACTTGTTTGAAGAAAACTGTTTGAAAAATCAAGATTCTTACCCCAATTCTTCTAATCAAGACAAGGACAAATATTTATTACTGTTTATCCCTTCTCGTGAGCAACTAGATCTTAGAATGACAAAAAGTTGCAGATTTCAAAAGATTTTTTCCCCAGGAGACTTTTTTTGACTTCAAATATGAGGGGAAAGTTACATAGACTTTATGTAGTAAAAGTCCAGCATCCAGACAGTGATGAATAAGCAAAAAAATATTTCAGGACAATCCCCTAAACCCAGAGATTTCAAGAAACTAAAGAAAATGCAGAGTTTATCCCAGGAGATGTTATGAAAAAACTTAAGCCAAGTCACAATTGCTAGTTTTAAGGACAAGTACATATTTCTGGACGACATGAGTGACTTCTATTCATGTTAAATCTTTGTATTTCAATTCAAAAGCATTTCTTAAAATTACTTTTCATTTTTCATAAGTTCAAAATTATTTTGATTTATAAACGTTTACTGGTATTGAAATTATACATTTATTTGACAGTAATTATCTGTTCTTATTCTCCCCCATCAATGTTACTCATGTTTGTGAGACCAATAACAGGTTTAAGTGAAAAAAATAAAAACTTTAACAAGTGTTCCGATTGACCCCTATCAGCGGGGTGATTCGAAACACCCATAATTTCCGAAATATTTTAATAATACTTGTTCAAAATGTTTTGTCTTTGCTTGGAATATCAAAAGTAAAGCAAGACCGAAGTTTTTACCCAAAAAACCAAATTAAAAAAAAAAAAAGCTTTTAACTGTTTTTTTTTTTACAATCAAAGCTAAAAAGTGTTTCGATTCACCCCATTTTACGGTACCTCAATTACAGAAATAGTTTGCTTTCCTCCACCTAATTTTTTTAAATCCAACTCACCCTACATTTTACCCTCCAATTTCGAGTTCGATGAAGGAGAGGCTTGTACTATAATCGTTTCGGAATAGACAAAAGACTTCTAAAGGTGGTTCCAGCATTTTTCTAAATGCACACTTACTAAGACTGGTAGTTCCCGTATGGTATTGAAATGCTGTTGATATAGTGCAGCCTATGGACTGTGAAATAAAAAAGCGATTTTCTGCCATATCTTGTCTCTGAGTGTTGTTGCTGGTGTGTCCTAGTTAACCACTAGGGAATGATTGGGTTTCATCACCTCGAAAGGTTGGACTTCTTTATTTTATTCACACACAAGACAACACAAGAAATATGAATAACACGAAGAAAAGGAAATAATATCCAAGGCACCGGTGGGAATCGAGCCCCTGTCCACCGGCTTACAAAGTGAAACGTCTACCCCCCCCCCCCGAAGCGAATCCCCTTCCAGTGTTTGCATATAAATATTTTCTACGTTTCGGTGCCTTGTGCTTTATTCTTTGCCCAATGTTTCCCCCTCCAGGTCATAGCAGCTTTATTGTTGTTTCCTAACTCAGTATAATTAAAATTCTAGGGTGACCCTGATACCTGCTGTTGCTGTTTTTCAGTTGAGTCAACGTTGGACAGTTGGAACTTATCTTTCTTCAGTCTAACACTTGCCTTCTAGAATGACTTAACACATTACCACGTGTTTCACTTCGAAGAGGTTGCACCCGCTATTGAGTTTTTTTTTTTTATTTTGAAGTGTGTGTAAGTAAATTGTTGTATTCTTTTATCAGTAAGAAAAACTACAATCACTTTTAAGTGTAAGCGCTTTACGTATTTTGGAATGAAGTACAGAAAACGCCGTAATTTTTGTACATAC
The DNA here is from genome assembly GCA_038373865.1 of Uloborus plumipes. Taxonomy (NCBI): domain Eukaryota; kingdom Metazoa; phylum Arthropoda; class Arachnida; order Araneae; family Uloboridae; genus Uloborus; species Uloborus plumipes. The sequence goes on along the minus strand of JAXGGA010004422.1, from coordinate 71,278 downwards.
CACTCAAAAATATTTTCTAGTGTATATATATACACTAGAATACACATGTAGTGTATATATATATATATATATATATCCTTTTTATGTGTAATCAACATTGATAATATTTGAAGCTATTATTTTTTGTACAAATACTCGTTTCGGTTTTATCACTGGACTAAAACACAACAGAATCATTAACATACATTTATTGCAGCAATGAGTCATTAGTTAGGTCAATGAAATATTTAAATTTATTTATCTGAAACTTAGTTCACATAACTATTTTTAAATGCTTTTCTTTCTACTTGAAGTTAAGTAATGTATTATGATTAAGAAATGAGTAGCAAGGAAGCAAAAACAAAGAGTTTGTAAATTGAATAATGGAACAATCAATGTCAATATTGAAATTGGTGTTTGAAGACCATTGTTTGTTAACTTTAGATGTGATTTTTTTAGTGAATTCTTGTACGTATTGATTTCAGCACTTGGAACGAATTAATATAAGTAAACTTAAAAAAAGAAATTAACTAAAAATCACGCACGCATAGGCACGAAGAATAAAATAAATAAAAGTTTAATCGAAAGATAATGATACATATGCGTTTTAAATTCGTATTGCATTGAGAGGGAGAAAATAATCTCTACTTAGCGAAAAAGAATTTGCATGGTATGGAAACTGCAATTATTCTGCTGGTTTTATTTATGCACAGAGTATATTTAGAACTGGAAATTCAAGTAAATGGATTTGGTTTCCTGCTTGAGGAAGAGCTCCGTAAAATGAAAGAAAAAAAAAGTTTAATTAAATTTAGTAACAAAATGTATTACGCACCAGCGCTCATAAGAAATTAGATTATATTTCATAACCTGAAAGGGATTTTAAATTCATTTAAAGTTAGTATTCTTACAGAGCGTGAAAAGATAAAGAGGGATTATGATTAAAAGTGTGAGGAAATTAAAAATAAAAAACTTATTATTAGCACTGCTAAGTATACCATGTTTTTTCAAATGTCTTAAATAAGAAATAGCTGTGCAAATAATGTTACATAGAAAACATCTCTTTTTCTTTGAAGAATAAATGAACAAATGATTTCTGAAATTAACAATCTCTCTCCTTGTACACATCTGCAACGGGTAGAGCATCTCTACAACTACTCATAACAGTTTGTGGGATGCCAATTCGGTTATTAATGCAATAGTTGGACGTTTGTTATGAAGAAAGGTGATTTTAAATCGTAAGATTTTCTATTATATTATATTTGCCCCAGGGGGTCAGTAAAAAATGCCGTCTTGTGGTGGAATTGAACCCGACGTTCGGCTATTACATGGTATTGTTGAACGCCAGGCAATTGTTTTGACTTTTCTTTTGCTACAATTCTTAGAAAATGTTCAGTACTGAAAATATAGTTAAGGAAAATCAGCATTTCTTTAATTTTAAGAAAGCTTTCCGTATTTGGAAAAAATAATCTTTTACAAATGAATTTTTCAGTACTCCATCTTTATCTGATATGCAGAAGTGATTTTGCATTTGTTTTGCAGGTGTTTCTTTCTGTTTTTTTTCTACTTTTTGATTCCTGCCTCGTTGTATTCTTATCTTTGTTCTGTGTTCGTTTTGGTTGACTTTTGATGCTGGTACATATGCTCCTTTGGGTGCCTGATTGGTGGCATTCGTCCCTTGCTCTGTACTCTCTCTTTCACGTCGTCTAATAGAAGAAACGGATGGGGTCTACCAAAAATGGCTAGAATATAAAGTTCCAGAAGTGCAATTTGGGAATATTTTTGGCCAAGTCAGGGGACAAAGGGGGGGGGGGGAGGTGGGCAACCGTCCGTTCTTTAGAACATATTTTCTTATATATTCCTTCTTTAGCCTATTTTCTTTACCAAGCCTAACCTTTCTCATTTATTTATCAAATTCCATGATTTACCCCTCATTTCAAAGCTTATGATGCCGACTTTTTAAGAAAAATAGACCCAGTGTCTGAATTTTTTTTTTGTGTTGAAAAAACGCATGCTTTTTCGTTTTTTATACATTACTTCAATGAATAAGCACCCTGAAACTACGAACCAATGGTGTGGTTAGATCGCACGTTGCGTTCTAACGCGAAGATTGCAGGTTTTATACTGTTATGGGTTTTGTTGCTTTTGCTTGACATTTTTTCACCGGCAACTTTTGATTAAAATTTCCAAGAATATATAGCCTAAACTCATTGTAGAATTTCAAACCCAGCATTTCTATTGCTTTAAAACCAGAAAAGAGATCATTTCGTTTAGCATGAACAACATTGATCTAAATGGTGCTTTCTTTTGTTTGTTCCCTTAATATTTAAAAAAAAATACAAAAGTAGGGTATAATTTTATTTTATTTTAAATCAGCAAAAAATAACAATTTACTATCTGCCTGTTTTTTTTTTAAACTACTGTTTATATTAATCGAATTTTTGAATTATTGCTGTGTAGCGTGAAAGTTTTACTCGGGTATCCTAGTATATATTTAATAAGCAATAACATTTTTTCTTATGAAAGAAAAACATAATAAAAGCCTACCTGTGTTTAAAAACATCTAGATAAGTAAATATATGAAATTATCTCATTATTTTTAATCACATTTCACGCTCTCAATTTTCTATTTAAAAGTAGTTATATTGCTGTATTTTACTTCAGTGATTTGTTTCAATTTTTAGGTTTAATTTCATTCCTTTGAAGATTTATTTTAACACTACTTATTGTAAAAATCTATGAAAGCTATTATTGGAGAACACATTAAACAACCACTCATTCTTTTTTAAAACTCCTATCTGCTTTGATCAACTAATTAAAATGTAACAATACATGTGAAAGCATTACTTTTTAAAATATGCACATCTGAAGTGAAGGAGTTTCTACAGAAAATGTTTTGAATAAAAGATCTCACGATGTGGTTACTTTTAAAACAGTACTTCGATCAACTTCAAGGTTAAATATTTTTTTCCCTTCATAAGTATTTTCAGTTATTCTATTCGGCAAATTAAAGGTAGGAAATAATCGAATGCAGTTGTGCTTTTGAGCCTCTTGAGGAAACTTTATGCAGTTATTTGATTTGTAAAAGTATTCTTTCGAAAACTAATTGTTTAACGGAATTCATTAAAATGCATTCAAAACAATGTTTTTTTTTCCACTCTGAAATATTTTTAAGTTCGAGCTTAAATTATAGTATCTTAAAAATTAGTCTATTTTAAGATATGTAATTGAACTGGGAGATTTCTAGTGAAGTGTTTTTATTTAAACCTGTTCCTTTTTTTTCGTTGCGGTGAACTTGAAATTCAGCGGAACACTTCAAATATTATTAACATCTCTTTAAATTAATGCAGCTTGTTCGATACATCTGTAAAATTCGGTAAATATCAGAAGCAGATGATTTTTGTGTTACTTAACAAAATTGACTTTTATTAGTTGGGTAAGTGCTCCAGTAGTCGGCTATTTAAGAGATTTTTTGTGGATCTTGGCTAACCTAGAACTTTGAGCTATCAATACAGCAACCAAAACAAGGAAAAACTTTAGAATGAACCTTTCTGATAGTGAATCACCTACTTGTTTCAGAAATTAAAAAAAAAAATATGTTAAAATCCAAGCTGTTGTCAACACTAGTAAATGCTCCAGTAGTCGGCCACAGAATCATCTTAGCTGAAAAATAAGAAGAATCGCAATCTTGGATGACGGGCACACCATTCAAAATGAAATGACTCATTTTTAATTCAAAAAAAGTACCCAAAACTTAACTGCCACTAGTTGATGATTGAGGATAGGTACATGAATGTGTGAATGCGTCATAGCTGATTTTGAATTAAAAATGTACTATTTATAAGGAGTTTTATGTCATTGTGGCCGACTACTGGAGACTGGCCGACTACTGGAGCACTTACACCATAGATTAGGAATAGCTGCAGTATTTTAAGCCGATATTCAAATTCTCATTTTAAGAACTTACATATTTTGCTTTAAAAGCCTTATGTTTTGATTCATTCATAGTGTGAAAAAGTCTGTTATTTACTTTAAAACTATAACATTAGTACGAAATAATTAGTACTCTTAGGTTTAATTAATCAGTCAAAAGTGATATCATCGTTATGCATGTAACACTTTGGAAGTTTAGCCCGTTACCGACCAATGATATATTTATAGATCACCTCTTTTCAGACCCCTCACTGAAAACAATACCTTTCTATCATTTCTTATTTTTATTGGCTGGTTTTATTACACATGTGGCTACACACCTAAAAATTTTGAACCCTTCTTTTCCCAGTCAGTAAAGCAGGTAACTTCTAAAATTTGTCATGTTGCAGATTCATAGTGTAGTTTTCATTTCTGGGTACCACGGAATTTTTTTAAAAACGTATATTATACTTTTCTTCAGCTGGTTTTAATTTTACAAAACTTTATTCTTAATTTAGAAAATTGGTGTCTTTAAAGAAAAGATTAGAGGAAAGTTACCTATTTTTTTTACAACCAGAAATGCTCAGTTATCATTTTATAGATCATTAATTATTTCAACTACAAAATACTGTAAGTGAATAAAACTTTATGTTTTCTCTATTTATAAAGCATAAAATGTAAGTTGAAAATATGTTCAAAAATTTTCATTTTAAAATAATTTGGGCGCAAATGAGTTAAAGGGGTACAAACAAACGTTAAAATGAGTTTTCGAATATTTGCATATAAATTCTATTGTTTCAGAAAAGATATTTAATTCTGACATTGGTTTATTTAGCATCTTTTGTCGCTGTATATAAATGATAAATTTTTTATTTGTAGTGAAATTAAGTATTCTATATGTTATGCGGTACTAAATTACACTATCGAGATGACAGATTCAAAAAGTAAAACAACCATTGCATTACTAACGAATAGGCATTAAGCACAAAAGGTGAAATATATTTCTTTAAGAAAAATGTGATAATCCTTTCTTTTTCCAAATGTATCTAATTAAATCAGAGGTAATTATTAACATTTTAATTAACACGCATTCTTTCTAAAACTTTTCGTTAAATATCTTTTTGTTGAGTATGATAAAAAAATCTTTACATTAAACTATTTTTTTTTAAACTTTCCAATTAATGTAAAGAATGAATGGATGACAGTTAAGGTTTAAGTAGAGCTTTCAACTTTTTTATTAAACTTTTTAAGCAACTTATATATATTTTTTTACACGAAGACTGGTTAAAATTTTGAACTCAAAGGTAAAAAATCTTGGATTATGGCAAAGTTTTGTTGAAAAAAATAATTTAAATCCAACATGGGTACTAATGTAAGCATACAAAACACTGCTAGACAAAACTATTAAATCCAAATGTTTTTCCGTTTTTTGATGAATAATTTAACCCAGTTTAATTTCATATGGCTGAAGTAAGGGTCAATTGACAAACTATTCAATATGGCCCATAAATTTATTTAAAATAATTAATTTAACAAATTCGGCAATTTAATTTCTTATTATTATGTGAAACCGAAAGTAAAAATTCCTTGATCATGTTGGCCAGGTTTCACGCAAGAAATAGGGCATTAATGTTTCCAATTTCTTAAATTATCCGCTGGCCTGATTATCCCGAGTTATCTCGGGCTCGTATAAGTTGCAGGTAATTATTATCCCGAGAAAACTCGGGTGAAGCTAAATGGTTTTACACCTATATTGAAAATTCAACTTAACACCTACATATTTTGTTTCTTTCATTTCTTTGTTTTTTGAAATCAAATAAAAAAAATATGATTATTTTTTTGCAATTTTTTTCAAAAAAATATGTAAGGGAAGCGGTTAAATTAGTTGATGTAGTACATCTCTTAATTATACTAAATCCAGGACTATTATGTCAGTAATTCATCCTTCTTATTTTAACAAAATCACATTAAACTGGGCTGTTTTAAGAGTAAAAACAGTTAAAATGTTTTGAGGTTATAACTTTGTCCAGAAGTATTTTAATAAGTGTTATTAAATTTGTAAGATAAATTAACTAACAGTCGATAATCGCAACATTAGCTCAAGCCTTGGTTTTAATTCTTCTTATTTGAACATAGCTTTACCGTAGTCTTGTTTTTTTGCTATTGCATTTTTCCTTTAGTTCGCATTTCTAGTAATCCTGAAGTGTTACAGTTGCTCTTTTTTAAAATTGCATTCACATTTTTAAATCTAATCTATATGTTGTACTTAATTTAGTTCTCTTCTCTTAACTATTCATTTACATTTTAGCGAAAAATCTACTTATATTAAAAACTGAGTATCTTTCTAACTATCTTTCTTTCTAACTATCTTGCTATGTCACGCTTCTTTCTCCTGAATGCCGATGACCTGAAAGTCGAACCAGGTACCGATAGATAGGTAATTTTTCAGGTTCATTAGTTTCAATCTATATAATTATACGATTTTAATTAGCGAAGATATCAATTAATAAATAGTCAAATTTAAAGCGATTAAGCTTAATAAATGATTAAATATGAAATCCATTCTTGCAAACCGTCGTTGCTATGAAACAATAATAACAATGATAATGAGAATTTTGAATGAAGGCTTAACTAAATCAAACACGAAACTCATAAGCGGGCCACTTACGTAGAATTTTTATCGCTAGCTACTGGTAATATTTTGAAACATTTATTTGTTGAAGAGCCATCTACTTATATTAAAAACTGAGTATCTATGTCTGCTTTTTAGCCTACTTTCCCGTTAAAAACAAAAGAAAGACGAAAAAAGTATTAAAAGTAGCTTAATGCATCTAAAAAATATCACAAAGTCCAAAAAATATCGCCAAGTAAAAAAAAATATCGCCAAGTCCAAAAAATATCGCCAAGTAAAAAAAAATATCGCCAAGTCCAAAAAATATCGCCAAGTAAAAAAAAATATCGCCAAGTTAAAAAAATAAAAAGGTAAAATGAATATCGAAAAATTAAAAATTTGAAAGTAGGGTATTGAGATGGGGAATTTGTGTGTCTGTCTGTCTGTCGGTCTGTCTGTCCCCCCCTAATAACTTTTGAACGAACATTCCGATTTGGACAAATTTTTTTTTGTTGGAAAGATCTCGGCGAGTACAGCTCATTCCCGTATTTGATTTTTCGATTTGAACAATTTTTGGTTCAACTTTGAACCGTTCAAACAACCTGTCCCGCGATGCTAACTTTTGAGTGAACAGTCCGATTTGAACAAACTTTTTTTGTTCGAAAGGTCTTATCAAGGATACTTCATTCCCGTATTTACATTTCCGGTTTGAACAATTTTTTGTTCAACATTGAACCGCTCAAGCAAGCTGTCACCCCTAATAACTTTTGAGTGAACAGTCCGATTTAAATAAACTTTTTTTTTTTTGTTCGAAGGATCTCAGCAAGGATACTTCATTACCGTATTTAAATTTTCAATTTGAACATTTTTTCGTTCAACATTGAACCGTTCAAGCAACCTTTCCCCACCTAATAACTTCTGAGTGAACCATCCGAATGGAATAAACTTTTTTTTTTTGTTGGAAAGATCTCGGAGAGTACAGCTCATTCCGATATTTGATTTTTCGATTTGAAGAATTTTTAGTTCAACTTTGAACCGTTCAAACAACCTGTCCCACGATGCTTTCAGAAAAAAAATTTAACATTAGCACCTACGGGGAATTTAAGTTGAATGTTGATCCTGAACTTAAAGTCGGATTTCCTTCAAACTAACTTTGTAAGAAAATGGTTTTGATAAATAATGTTTGCAAAGTATTTTTCTGAGTAATCTTCTGTGAGGACTCTGATTCCGACTCCGACTCCGCAAACATGGCGGAAATGCAGGCTCAGAAAAAAATGACTGACTGTGCAGACGATTTTTTGTTTATTTATTCATTTGTTTTATTTTATTTATTTATTATTATTATTATTTTTGGCAGACGATTTTTTTTGTAATAAAAATGTTTCATTCACAAGGGTGTTTTATTCTTTATTTGTATTTAACAACTGGCAACGGATTAAAAGTGAAATTCGAGACATTTTATCAACGGACGAGTTTTTTTTTCTTTTTTTTTTCCTTTCTTTGATAAAATGTGTTTTGATGTACTTTGTACTTTTAATTTTTTTTTTTTGAAAACAATTGAGGAATTTTTCTACGGAAGAACTGTAACAGTTACATTCTTTAAAAGGTGCGACAAAACTTTTTTATTCATTTATTTACTTTTTATGTGTTTATTTCATCTGATGAGAGGGGTATATTTTGCTTTTAGAAATCAGCTTTAAGTGCTAAAAAGGTATGTTTGACATAATTTTTAGTCTCAGATAATTAAGAGAACAATGATCAGATGCTAGAATGCCGATATCGATGTACGGGAAAGTAGGTTCGTTTAGTTCTTGACAGAACTTCTTGTTTCCTTTGAGCGAGCTGAACTTACTGAAACTTTCCTCACCATCTTGAAGGCGTGAAGCATCTCAATAATTCGAATGATTTTTTTTATATAGGAAAAAAGTAAAGGCGTGAAGCGCCTGTAAGCGAGCCGCCTTGGCGGGGAGTAGTTTCTTTAAATTTTTTTCTCACTACTTTCAGGGCACGAAGTGCCCGTGCAACCCCGGGCCACGTGCGTGGTATGTCTTGAAATCGAATGAACATTAAATTATATCAAATAATATAACTTCAGAATGAGGTAAAAGTTAGAGAGGGGAGACGTTATGCATCAACATGCCGCAGGAAGCTAATCTAGCTGCCCTGGCAGCTAGTATTAAACTAAAGATTGAAAAAGTGACTAAACAAAATCTAAAGTTTTTGAATCTATATGTATTGTTGTTCATCAGAATAACTTTAATTTTTAACTATTAATTATTACATAGCGAAATTATTATCATTATTTTGAGCAATTATTACAAAAATTGTAACTTACCCACAGATACAATGTTGGTGTTAAATGATGAGCCAGACCATTCTATAATTTGAACTTCATAATAATAGCAGTGCACATTTTGTATTAAATCCTTTTTTTTTCTGAAATGCCATGCAAAACCCACGTCCGTTATGCAAACACTTAGTTTAAAAAATTGTATTAACAATTATTTACTTACCAATCACTTAGAATTTACGGTCAAAAGATGAAAGGGGTGATTCTACAAATACGGGAATGTTTCTAATATGTAGATTTCAAAAAATTAATTTTAAATTAAAAACTTAAAAAACAAAACCCAGGAAAATGCTTTATAAGTTGTATAATTAAAATAAAATATCAGCAGAGCTTAGTTTGTATTATATAGAGTTTTTGCATTTTTATTTTTTTTTTGAAGGCATGTAAATGGTAAAATGGACATTGAATGGCACAATGGGTATGTGAATAACGCAATGGGCATGATTAATGTAATTTTTTAACTTCTAAGCTGTTAGACCCCTCAAAATAGACATAAAATTCAAGATAAAAAAATTCTTATTTTACATTATCTAAATGTCAGTTACTTTCAATGTTCATGTCAGTTCTAAATATGTTTTTATAGTTTAAGAGGGCTCGAATCAGAGAATGTAGTTAAGATACAACCGTTTTTTTTTATTTTATCCTACTTTTTTTCTAAACGGCCGTGCTATATCATTTTACTATTCACGACGCACAATCAAGAATTAATAATAATTCATTGTTGGTCTGCACCTTTAACATTTAATAATACTCTTCATATAGCATTTCATACTTAAAATGAACTTTGTGAATCAGAAGATCGAAATATTTCCACGTATCAATTTCTTTAATTGAGGCTGAGGTAATGATGTTTCGAAGTTAATATCAATCATCCTCTTTAACACAAAAAAATAATACAACCATTCCTAATTATCAGTTACATGAGTGATTTACCCTGCTTGTTAATATTCCACTTTAGAAAATACTATTCAGGAAAGGCCGATCATCATACTTGGAAAGTAACTCGCCCTTTAACAAGACTAATTTCCCCAAAGAGTATGTTAACATGAAGAGGTTTGAATCATATTAGGTATAGAGCACGACTTGTTGAATGAATTTACATAGAAATTCGTCAGAGTTAGTGCTGAGTATCTGTTTCGAAAATTGATTATATGTCGAATAGCTTGCATCTAATTAACTTCATTAATTAGGCATACGGTTATCATTGCCTCGTACCTGAGAGCGGGTCTTCACAGAATACTTCAGCATTCTGTGAAAACCCCAAAATTTTGTGCGCAAGGACTGATGGATTACGTTAATAAGAGAAAATTGTTGACGACAAGAGAGCTTTCAATTCAGAAGCAGAAATTTTGGTGAAGCTTAGTTCTTGCAAGACATTGGGCTTTATTTTTAATACGCTTTTATTAGTTTCGCATGTGGGTTTACTTGCTTGTTTATTTGTATGAATGTAACTCTGAATAAAAGATAAAATTCCCGTTCTTTATAAATATAAATGTAATATATTTAACACTAGTATTAGTACTAAATGCTAAACTATATTACATGCTGATGTATTATAAGTTTCAGTTGTTTATATGTAATTATAAAAAAAAAATATAAAACTCACGTTCTTAGCGAATATAAAAGTAATGTATTTAATACTAAACTCATGTTTGTTAAAATTGCAACACCATGAAGGACTTGCGCGAATGGGCTGAAATTTTCAGCTAATGCAAAGTAGGGTATGATACGCAAATGATTAGAGTTTTAGACTCGTAGCTCATGCGCACGCTGAGCAGCACCCTCTGAAGGCCGGATTTATCTGAATAAATAGACGGCTGCAGCAAGGCGTGTATGGTTATAGGTGGTTATCTGCTTGTGATAAATGTTAGCTTAGACATTGCTTATGCCTCTTCGATGAAAAAGAGCGAGGTTTCAACAACTTACGGAGTTTGAACGGGGGAGAATCATCGACCTTCGTGAAGCTGGATTGTCTTATCGTGAAGTAGCCGCTCGTGTGCAGCGTAACAGCAGCACATTTATGCGTGTTTGGAAGCAGTGGACGGACGAGTGTCGGACAACCCGGAAATCGGGGAGTGGACCCCGAAATATGACGTCCGCCCGCGATGATAGGCACCATGGCGCTGACGGACCGCACAGCTTCTTCTAGACAACTGGCAGCACAGTGGTCAACAGCTACAGGTGTTTCATTGTATGCTTCCTCAATTCGTAGGCGTCTGATGCAGCGTGGACTGCGCGCAAGGACTCCTTTATACAGGATCCCCCTCACGCTAAACCTTCGTCACCCGCGGCTACAATGGGCTAATCAGCATAAGAACTGCCGTGCTGATTGGCAGTATGTTGTGTTTTCTGATGAATCTCGCTTTAATTTGTGGTACTATGATGGTTGCATTCGCTTCCGACGCTATGCCGGTGAACGCCACCTTCCAGAGTGCATTATCGAGCGTCACAGTGGAGGAATATCTGGAGTCATGTTCTGGGGTGCCATATCATATCACGGACGATCTCAATTGCTATGAATTGTGAGTAACCTGAACAGCAACCGTTACATCAGTGAAGTTCTACAGCCCCAAGCTATCCCCTTCCATCAAGGCTTGCCTGGCGCTGTATTTCAGCAGGATAATGCCCACCCTCATGTCGCCAGGACAGTTCAATCTTTTCTTGCATCGCGGCAAATACAGCTTCTTCCTTGGCCAGCGTATTCCCCGGATATGTCGTTGATTGAACAAGTGTAGGATTTCGTTGGTCGGCGGGCGTCTCGTTCGTGATCCTCGTCCTGCTGCTTCTACAGGCGAACTTTTCAACGCATACAAACAGTATGGAATGCTCTTGATCAGGCAGACATTAAAAATTTGTTTGACTCCATGCCACGTCGCGTAGAAGCACTTATTGCAGCGCGTGGTGGCTACATAAAATACTAATTGTATATAATATTTTTTAATTGTTTGTTTGCTTTTTAAGTTTAATCATTTATTTGTACCATTTCACTCAACTGTGTATTAAATTTTATTTAATTATGACGATTCCTTCATGGTGTTGCAATGATCACAAACATGAGTTTATTATTAATTCTAAAAGCTAAACTTTATCCACTCTTAAAAGCATATTTTTTAGTTTTAAAACTACAAGGTGTGTATTTTAAGTAATGAGAATATTTTTGTCCTGACGCGGCTGTACGCCAGAAGGCCCTCCGAGCAGTTTTAGTCGGTACTGTGGCCTTCGACATTGATAACGCTTCCCTCGATAGCCGCCTGTTGGCTTTAATTGAGGCGAGATCACGCGTGGCGTAGACGTTTTCAAAAATATGTGTGCAAGCTCAAAATGCAACAAAGCATTGAACAGCGTTACGCAATCAAATTTTGCGTGGAAATGATTCATTAAGTGCACGGCAGGAAAAGCTTATTGCAAGCTTAAGTTTTAGATGGCACAAAATGTTTAAAGAAGGCTGGAAGAGCGTAGAGGACGAGCTCCGTGCAAGTCACACGTCAACATCAAGAACCGCAGGAAACGAACAACGTGTGCGATATTTGCTGAACACAGCCCGGCGTTTAAGTGTTCGCATGATCTCAGAACAGCTAAGCATGTATAAAATAGTTGTGCACAAAATTATCGGTGAGGATCTTGGGATAAGGAAGATTTGCGCCAGACTCGTGCTGAAAGTTTTAACGGACGTTTAAAAGCAAAACCGTGAGGCAGTTTCGGAAGATCTTCCACATCTTCCCGACAGCGCCGACCTTAACCCCCCTCCCACTAGCAGACTTTTTTTTTCCTAAAGTGAAAATCGCCCTCAAAAGACCCTACTACGGAACCCTAGATGATGTCAAAAGGGCATGCACACACGCTCTGAAGGATGCTTCGGTTGGTGACTTCCAGAGAGCGCACGAAGCGTGAAAAGGTCCGTCACCTGTTGAAGTATGAAGATGCTCAAGGAGAATATTTTGAAGACTACTAAAGTTTTGTAGAGATATCTCTAATAAATTATTTTTTGTGGACTTATTCTCATTACTTAAAATACACACTCTGTATACTTTAATATTATTCAAATTATTTTCCAGTTTTTTCTCTGAATTTCTTACCTTTATCTTAAATTTCTAGTAATAATGTGTGCATTTTTTTAAGTAAGAATTGAAGAAATGTAATGTTTTAAAATTGGTTTATATTTCAAACGTACCCTATTCCTTTGTTTTGGCTTTCGATGTTGCCACTCAAAGCCCTAGCTCTTTAACATATTTTCAATTGACTTACACATCATCCATACCCAGGAAAACTAGTTTCACACAAAATTGTAAAAATAAATCTTTTCTTAACTTAACGAACATATTTCCAAAATTAACGACATTAATAATCTAAAATTATTATTTTGTCCTTTTTTTTAAATTATAAAAACCACCTGCATTGTAGCCATAGAACGTACAGTATCTCATTTCAGTGCTTTTGCTGATTTTGAACGAGGGTTTTTTTTTGAAGTAAAAAAGGTTTCTCATATCTACGAGTTGCCTTTTTTGGCCAAATAAATAAATAAATATGAAGTTACCGTAATGTGATCCTGACGTTTAGCTCATAACGTGTTTTAGTGACATTTATCATCCAAGTGCCATAAGCTTTGGCAGATCGTGGGCAAGAATCACAGCCGATTCAAAAAACTGAAATGAAACGTTTTTGCGATCGTTAATATTTATTCAGTCTATTTCAATTTCTGCGACTTCTGAAAATAAATGAAACTGTTACAAGGCGAAAACTATCAAGAGAAAGATCAAGTTTTGAAGTAAATTGTTGTATGGCTGGTTTTTCTAGAGCTACTATATTACAGATGTTTTGATACTTTCTTTTGGATGCATTTTTGATGTGTGAAAGATTTCTGTTTGTGAATGTTTTGTTGCTTTTTTGTTCCATAACAAGGTACAAGACGAATCCATTAAAAAGCATTGCATGAACTTTTGAAGTTTTCGAATGATGCATTTACTTTTCAAGTTTGCTTTAATGTCTACTACCTAGCTTTCAAAATAAACATTGTAATTTATTTCTCCTCCTTCATAAATGAAGTGAATATCAAGCATTGTTATGAAAGAAAACACTGCAATTCTCAGAGCATTGTATTAGGATTATCATATATTTTGCCACTAACATGATGTTAAGCAAAATTGTACCGAAAATTAATACATCATACAAAAATATGCCTTATACTGAAAGTTTCAATGATGTTTATCAGTCAAAATCCAGTCGGTTTTGTATAATAATTTTTTATTTATGTGTAATTTTAAGAAACATAACTCAGATATTAGTGGCCTATTACTTATGTATTATCGGAAAAGATAGAAAGCGGTGATATTGTGTAAGGTATCCAATTGAACAATGCAATTTGTGTGTTTAACCATTTCCACAAAATATTGGATAATCTATTGTCCCAAAGCTATAATCAATGTTAAAACAAAACCAAAAGCTCAAATGTTGAGGTAAAAAATCACACGGTAATTAAGGAAATGAAAGTGAAACAAAAATTGGTTTACCAAATGTATGACATTACAGAAAGACAATTAGCTGCTAAAGCGTTTCCTGGGATTTAATCGAAACAGAGACGGGAAAGTGCTTAAAACCATTACATTCCAGTTTTGAGCAAAATAATTACCTACTTTTTGTGCTTTGTAATTATAGATAATACTGCAGTTAAAAAAATTTACCTAATATACTATTGCATACATGGAAACTTCTGAAATAATCTACTCCTACACCTAATTAGGATGAAAAATATTTTGCACCTAATTGCATTTTTAGAAATATTTTTTGAAAAGTGTAGCTTTATTCATTAAAATAAATTACAAAGAGAAGTTCTCAACAATCACCCTAATTGAGATCACGTGGTTTTCATCAACATTTTTTCCTTTTACCTTGTTTTAATTTTCAAAATGCATAATGATGTTGCAAAAGAAAATAACACATTTGCTTGTTTGAAAAAAAAAGGCTAATGTGAAATTATATACATAGTATACAATGAGGTAAAGTGAGTTAAAAAAATAATTATGTAGATTATGAAAAATATCTTCCACGTAAGTTACTCAGAGAGTGATGATACGCAATATCTTCTTAAATAACACTGTTCGACAAAAAAAAACCTTGAAAATGCTTCTGGTATTTTGAAGGCTGATTCTTATGTAAAATGACCCCCTGAATCCGAATATGACCCCCGTTTTCCCCCATCACGTCCCAATTTTTTTTAAAACGCCCCCCTTTTTTTTCATTTTTCCTTAGTTTCAGGGCTATTATATTTTTTTTGGAGGGGAAAGGAGCCTTATATTCCCCAATAAATTTTTTTGAAGGTCAAGAGAGACTCAAAGTTTAAAATCATGAGCACCGAGAAAAAATCGGGGAACTTGGGGGGCGTGGCCCCCCAAAATATTTGAAAAATCACCAAAAACGATCTTTTTATTCTAGTTTCTTTAAAAAGACCTTTAAAACATTTTTTTTGGTGCAGAACCAGAGTATAGGATCCGCTCCTATGGCTCCTGGGTCAGAAAAAATTTTCACGCTGTAAAATTTAAAAAAAAAAATAAAATAATGCTTTAAAAATCGCACTTTGCACTCGAGTTTTAAAGCAGGTCTTCAGCCAAAAAAAAAAAAAAAACAAAATTGTGGCTGATTCTTATGTCAAATGACCCCCTATTTCCAAATATGACCTCAGTTTCCCCCCTCCACACCCTCTTTCCAGAGAGTCCCCCCCCCCCAATTCAGAGTCATTTTACTAATTCGGAGGGGAAAAGTACATTACGTAACCCGTTAACATAATTCTAAAAGGCAACAGAGGTTCAAAGTTCAAAATCATGTACATGTGTACCAAAAATATAAACTAGGGCGGTAGACCTCCCCCTCCCCCCCCCCAAAAAAAAGAAAAGAAAATTCAATACTCTGATTTTTCCCCAAAAAAAAAAGGTTTAAAACGTCTTTTAGAAAAACAAGAAAAGAAGATTTTTTTTTGTGGGGGGGGGGGGGGTACACCGCCATAGTTTATATTTTTGGTACACATGTACATGATTTTGAACTTTGAACCTCTGTTGCCTTTTAGAATTATGTTTAACGGGTTACGTAATGTACTTTTCCCCTCCGAATTAGTAAAATGACTCTGAATTGGGGGGGGGGACTCTCTGGAAAGAGGGGGTGGAGGGGGGAAACTGAGGTCATATTTGGAAATAGGGGGTCATTTGACATAAGAATCAGCCACAATTTTGTTTTTTTTTTTTTTTTGGCTGAAGACCTGCTTTAAAACTCGAGTGCAAAGTGCGATTTTTAAAGCATTATTTTATTTTTTTTTTAAAATTTTACAGCGTGAAAATTTTTTCTGACCCAGGAGCCATAGGAGCGGATCCTATACTCTGGTTCTGCACCGAAAAAAATGTTTTAAAGGTCTTTTTAAAGAAACTAGAATAAAAAGATCGTTTTTGGTGATTTTTCAAATATTTTGGGGGGCCACGCCCCCCAAGTTCCCCGATTTTTTCTCGGTGCTCATGATTTTAAACTTTGAGTCTCTCTTGACCTTCAAAAAAATTTATTGGTGAATATAAGGCTCCTTTCCCCTCCAAAAAAAATATAATAGCCCTGAAACTAAGGAAAAATGAAAAAAAAAGTGGGGTGTTTTAAAAAAAAATTGGGACGTGATGGGGGAAAACGGGGGTCATATTCGGATTCAGGGGGTCATTTTACATAAGAATCAGCCTTCAAAATACCAGAAGCATTTTCAAGGTTTTTTTTTTGTCGAACAGTGTAATTTGTGGAAACACAATTTTAATTTTAACAGAAAACAACCAAATTGCTTTCTTTTGGGTGTTCACTTATTTTTTGAGATTTATCGTTAGTTTTAATTAATAGTTTAAAAGATATTTCATGCATCTTAGGCGGCTAGATGAGATGTTTTTGCTCCTTGGCTGCTAGCGTTTTACCACTAATAATGTGAGATATCATGAATTTATTACATAATGCAAGTGTGACAGCTTTTCAGATTTTTGCTACCAATCTTTTAAATCAGTCTTTGCAATTTTACAAGCTAAAATATAAAATGCAGGAAGTTTTTTTTTGAACAACAGCAGAACGATTTTTAGCCGTCTTTTAGCATATTTTTTAGGTCTCAAATTTTTTTTTACATTTTTTTTTCTTTTGAATGACTTAGCGAACATAATATTTTGAAAAGAATTACAGCACGATAACTTTGCATATGTGAGGGAAACTCAAACTCATTGAATAAATTAAAAGCGATTTTAATTGCTTGATTCTTCTTCTAAAAATCATTACCTGGATGGTATAATTACTTCTAAATTTCTGAGAACTAATTTTTTTTCGCTACTTATATTAATGGTATTCCGAAAAAAGACGGTGTTGTTTTCTCATCTACTAAAGGTTTTAACTTTATTTTTTAATAGCGTAAAAGTTTTTTCTAGAAAGACAATTTAAAGACAAAAGTGCTTTGAACAATGTGAGGGAAAAAGCTGATTTACAGAATGGATTTTCCAAGAACTGAATTGTTCTTTAAATACACTCATTACTCATTAATAAACAAGCACTTTTTTTTGATTCCAGAAAATAGCCTGGAATAAATAAACTTGATTTTAAAATAAAATTAAGCTTCAAATGCAAAAAAAAAAAAAAAAAAAAAAAAAGAATCTGCTGCGGAATATTTAAACGCAGAATGAATTTTTGAAATTTTCTTTTGTTTAAAAAAGTACATTTTCGTTTAAACTAAACATCGACATAAGTTTTATAAAATACGTTTTATCATTTTAAAACTACCACTGCTCTACACTGAAATATTTGTGGACCATTTTTAAAGAATATCTTCACTTTCTTTTAAAAAGTTTTCCACTGCGTTTCATTCGTAGCTTTCTATTTGTCATTTTTACTAAATGAGATATAAATTCAGTTCAGAAATTCTAACCTATTTCTTGCTAAATTATGCCGCAAAAATATGCCAGGAAAAAAAGTAAAAAAAAAAGGATATATTTATGAAGACAGATGGAAAATGTTCTGTAATGTTCTCATGAAATTTAGTCCATGATGTTTATTTGATAATATTTATCATCTACTGATTGTGTCCGTTGGCAGACTGTTGGCGAGATGCCATAACCATTGCAGTAGAACTCCGAAAGGAAGTCATTTTGACAGCCAAAACGTATTCTCTTTACTTTTATTTTATTAACTTGAAGGAACATTAACAAGAATTAGAACATATTACAAGAAAAATATTACAAAAATAATATTTATTCTGAGATAAAGTCGCATTCTATAAAGTTTATTTTCGAAAAAGGAATTAAAATAAACTATTTAGATAAATCTGTAAATAAAAAATATTTCAGATAATATCAAAAGAAAAAATCGCTTTGGCTATAAAAAAGACTAAATAAAGATTTGATTGGAAAGAAGAATATTAAAATGTAGGGAAACTGCCCCTATCAATGCGAAAAATAATGCAATGATGCATTCCGAGGAGTTATCTAAAACCATTTATCTTCACGTTTTAAATTTCTTTACTGTAAAAAATGGATGTTGTTTTTACAGTATAATACAGCTGATGTTATAGTAATAAACTGTAAAAATTACTCATTTCACAGTTTATTAAAGTGCATTTTACAGTTTTAAACTGGAACCTCTGTTGCCAGTATTATACTGTTGTTTTTACAGCATAATCCAGATACATTTGACGGCAATGAACTGTGAAATTTCTAACTTTACAGTAAGAAACTAAAATTGCTAGTTTTATACTTTACTGCTGTGTATTTTACAGTTTTTAATTGGAAATTCGGCTGAAAATATTATACTGTAAAAACAACAGTTCATTTTTTGCTGTGTTCACGTCGTCGCTGTTTTATGCTCATCAGTATACGCATTTGTTCGAGTCATTCATTTTTCTCCAACAGTTTTAGGATCACATCATTATAAAGGGACTAAGTACTCTTAAATTAACATGTGTGGAATTTCATAACATTCCACAAGGTCTTTTTGCCTTTGCATTAAGTTTGAAATTTCTATTCCTTAAACTAGTATCATTAGTCCGTGGAGTTAGTGCAAACATATTTCACTTCCGGATACCAGTCTGAAATTTTATGTGGGGCTTAAATTCACATAGGAGGACAAAAAAACGCCGGGACACACTTGATCGGAGGTCAAGGTCACTCCGTGATGACGTCATCAAAATGGCCGCTTTTACAGGTAAATACGTTCGTTTAACTGCTTAAAACTCCATCATAGATTGAAATATTGCAAAACTCAAATATATCATCTGAAAGCTCTTTAAAAGAGCTATTTAGAAAGATTTAATTTTTCTTTCTGAGGTCAAGTTCTCACCTGTAATGACGTCATCAAAATGGCCGCTTTTACAGGTAAATACGTTTGTTTAACTCCCCCTAAAACTCCATCATAGATTCAAATATTGCAAAACTCAAATATATCATCTGAAAGCTCTTTAAAAGAGCTATTTAAAAAGATTTAATTTTTCTTTCTAAGGTCAAGGGCCCACCTGTGATGACGTCATCAAAATGGCCGCTTTTACAGGTAACTACGTTTGTTTAACTCCCCCTAAAACTCCATCATAGATTCAAATATTGCAAAACTCAAACATATCATCTGAAAGCTCTTTAAAAGAGCTATTTAGAAAAAATTAATTTTTCTTTCTGAGGTCAAGGGCCCACCTGTAATGACGTCATCAAAATGGCCGCTTTTACAGGTAAATACGTTTGTTTAACTCCCCTAAAACTCCATCATATATTTAAATATTTCAAAACTCAACTATATCATCTGAAAGCGCTTTAAAAGATCTATTTATAAAGATATAATTTTTCTTTCTGAGGTCAATGGTTCACCTGTGATGACGTCATCAAAATGGCCGCTTTTGCAGGTAAATACGTTCGTTTAACTGCTTAAAACTCCATCATAGATTCAAATATTGCAAAACTCAAATACATCATCTGAAAGCTCTTTAAAAGAGCTATTTAGAAATATTTAATTTTTCTTTCTAAGGTCAAGGGCCCACCTGTAATGACGTCATCAAAATGGCCGCTTTTACAGGTAAATACGTTTGTTTAACTCCCCCTAAAACTCCATCATATATTTAAATATTTCAAAACTCAACTATATCATCTGAAAGCGCTTTAAAAGATCTATTTATAAAGATATAATTTTTCTTTCTGAGGTCAAGGGTTCACCTGTGATGACGTCATCAAAATGGCCGCTTTTGCAGGTAAATACGTTCGTTTAACTGCTTAAAACTCCATCATAGATTCAAATATTGCAAAACTCAAATACATCATCTGAAAGCTCTTTAAAAGAGCTATTTAGAAAGATTTATTTTTTCTTTCTAAGGTCAAGGGCCCACCTGTGATGACGTCATCAAAATGGCCGCTTTTACAGGTAAATACGTTTGTTTAACTCCCCCTAAAACTCCATCATAGATTCAAATATTGCAAAACTCAAATATATCATCTGAAAGCTCTTTAAAAGAGCTATCTAGAAAAATTTAATTTTTCTTTCTAAGGTCAAGGGCCCACCTGTGATGACGTCATCAAAATGGCCGCTTTTACAGGTAAATACGTTTGTTTAACTCCCCCTAAAACTCCATCATAGATTCAAATATTACAAAACTCAAATATATCATCTGAAAGCTCTTTAAAAGAGCTATTTAGAAAGATTTAATTTTTCTTTCTGAAGGTCAAGGGCCCACCTGTGATGACGTCATCAAAATGGCCGCTTTTACAGGTAAATACGTTTGTTTAACTCCCCTAAAACTCCATCATAGATTCAAATATTGCAAAACTCAAATATATCATCTAAAAGCTCTTTAAAAGAGCTATCTAGAAAGATTTAATTTTTCTTTCTAAGGTCAAGGGCCCACCTGTGATGACGTCATCAAAATGGCCGCTTTTACAGGTAAATACGTTTGTTTAACTCCCCCTAAAACTCCATCATAGATTCAAATATTGCAAAACTCAAATATATCATCTGAAAGCTCTTTAAAAGAGCTATTTAGAAAGATTTAATTTTTCTTTCTGAGGTCAAGGTCCCACCTGTAATGACGTCATCAAAATGGCCTCAAATGACGTCATCACAGGTGGGCCCTTGACCTTAGAAAGAAAAATTAAATCTTTCTAGATAGCTCTTTTAAAGAGCTTTTAGATGATATATTTGAGTTTTGCAATATTTGAATCTATGATGGAGTTTTAGGGGGAGTTAAACAAACGTATTTACCTGTAAAAGCGGCCATTTTGATGACGTCAGTACAGGTGGGACCTTGACCTCAGAAAGAAAAATTAAATCTTTCTAAATAGCTCTTTTAAAGAGCTTTCAGATGATATATTTGAGTTTTGCAATATTTGAATCTATGATGGAGTTTTAAGCAGTTAAACGAACGTATTTACTTGTAAAAGCGGCCATTTTGATGACGTCATCACAGGTGAGCCCTTGACCTCAGAAAGAAAAATTAAATCTTTATAAATAGATCTTTTAAAGCGCTTTCAGATGATATAGTTGAGTTTTGAAATATTTAAATCTATGATGGAGTTTTAGGGGGAGTTAAACAAACGTATTTACCTGTAAAAGCGGCCATTTTGATGACGTCATTACAGGTGGGCCCTTGACCTCAGAAAGAAAAATTAAATATTTCTAAATAGCTCTTTTAAAGAGCTTTCAGATGATACATTTGAGTTTTGCAATATTTTAATCTATGATGGAGTTTTAAGCAATTAAACGAACGTATTACCTGTAAAAGCGGCCATCTTGATGACGTCATCACGGGAGTTCATGACCCCTGATCAAGTGTCTCCCGGCGGTTTTTTGTTCTTATATATGTACCTAAGCTCTGTATCAAATTTCACACTGGTATCCGGAAGTGAAATATTTCGGCTGTTTTTGTCGCTAACTCCAAAGACTACATCAAAAGTATTGGGTGACTCAAATATCCAAATTTTTGAGGATTTTTCGTGAAACAAGAGAAACATTCTCTCTAAAAAGTTGTTCCTGTAAAATATTGACTTCAGCTGACATTTTTCAATAAAAAATTAATAGTCCCTGCATTTATGGGGAAAAAGACGGTGGGGGGGGGGGGGTCAAAAACGTTGCATTGTATGTAGCAAAAGCATTGTAGTGCCTTTAAATAATCATCGTAAGATTAATCTTAATTACGCAGTCACTTCGCCTTATTATAGCATCTCCTTACTATATCGTATCCTATTGCATTTATGATACACTAGGTGGCCAAAAGTATCCGGACACTTTCAAAAATTCACATTCTTACATATAGCTCGAGAAATAAGTGATCAATTGTTCTTTAACTTTAGTCATACAAAATATAGCCTTCACCGAACATTTCCAAGTTGAAATTAAATTACCCTTGCATTTGGGGGACGACAAGAAGGGGGTTGAAAGAAAAACCGCTTTTTGACCATAACTCTTCGAAAATAGCTCGGAATAAGCTATCAATTTCAGTAATTAATTAGCATACTATGTATAATTACTGTACAAATTTTTATGAACGTACCACTCTTACTTCTGAAGATATGAAACATTTTTGAAAAAACGGCAATTTTATTTGAAGGGTTTTTGCTCATAACACGCAGAGTTTTTGATCAAACCTTATCACAACTTCAGGAAAGATGACAAAATACAAGAGAAAGAACATACTAAAGCGGTAAATAAAAATATTAAAAATTCGATGAGATATGAACGTTAAAAGGAAATAATTTTTCACGGCGCATGCGCGAACGACAGAAATTTATAACTACAAAAATATTGTAGCCTGATTTATACTGCATCTTATAAAAAAAGTTCCAGTTGAATATCATGAAAAATGAAAAAGATATCAGCGATCTAGTGAGCTGTATTTCATTCATTCGCAGACAATACATAAATAGTGAGGGGTTGTCCACAAATAGTGTGGTGACAATCGATCATTTTTTTTCAATGTTAAATTGTATACAGTTTGAAAATTTATATTCGGCATAGAAGTCACATTTCGTCTGTTCGGCCAAAAAGACCTTATACGTACGTTTCCAAAAGTATCCGGACACCCTCTGAAACGTTGGTTTTGAAAGACGACGCAATAACCTTTAATTTAAAAATAGCTCTTTGTGGACAGACCCTCACTATTTATGTATTGTCTGCGAATGAATGAAATACAGCTCACTAGATCGCTGATATCTTTTTCATTTTTCATGATATTCAACTGAAACTTTTTTTATAAGATGCAGTATAAATCAGGCTACAATATTTTTGTAGTTATAAATTTCTGTCGTTCGCGCATGCGCCGTGAAAAATTATTTCCTTTTAACGTTCATATCTCATCGAATTTTTAATATTTTTATTTACCGCTTTAGTATGTTCTTTCTCTTGTATTTTGTCATCTTTCCTGAAGTTGTGATAAGGTTTGATCAAAAACTCTGCGTGTTATGAGCAAAAACCCTTCAAATAAAATTGCCGTTTTTTCAAAAATGTTTCATATCTTCAGAAGTAAGAGTGGTACGTTCATAAAAATTTGTACAGTAATTATACATAGTATGCTAATTAATTACTGAAATTGATAGCTTATTCCGAGCTATTTTCGAAGAATTATGGTCAAAAAGCGGTTTTTCTTTCAACCCCCTTCTTGTCGTTCCCCAAATGCAAGGGTAATTTAATTTCAACTTGGAAATGTTCGGTGAAGCCTATATTTTGTATGACTAAAGTTAAAGAACAATTGATCACTTATTTCTCGAGCTATATGTAAAAATGTGAATTTTTGAAAGTGTCCGGATACTTTTGGCCACCTAGTGTAGTTAGCATACTAGTGAATTGGTAATGAGTATTATGAGTATAAGTACTGCTTTAAGCTTAATTGCTTAAATTAATACTCATTCTACTATTACTTTCTCATATCAACGTATTCAAGTAACATTGGACCTCTATCATCTTACACACACATGCGCGCGCTTACACGAACACACACAAATTAGGCCAGTTAAGAAAGGGGTTCCTGCTGTGTTACTATATTTTATGGAGTTTTGTCTTTTCGTTCATTTTTCCCCCTCATAATTTACGTAACACAGCAACTTTCCTTTTCCACATCAATAAAATTGATAAACATTAGTATTGTAGCACTTTATTGATCTATGCTGATTTTAATTGGAACTTAATTTATTGCACATGTTTAAGAAAGTTGGCGAAATAAAAAATAGAAAATAATAATGTGCAAATAAATAAATAAAAAATCTGGTATGAACCCCACACTACTTCCTTTTACGTGTAAATTTCTTAGTAGTTGCCTTAAGTGTTAAAAAAAGTGCTTGGAGTGAGCAAGGTAACAATTCAAATATTTACTCAACTAATCTGCCACGAAACAATGCAAAAAATATTTTACAATGGTTAATTTTCTAAATATTGCTGATTTTAAGATCATTCAGCAAATTTTTCGCAAAATATCGCCAATAGCGCCAAGTTGAACCCAAATTCAAAAAATAATTTTTTCGCCAAACTTGTCGCCAACTTGGCGATATGTCGCCAAGTTGGCGTCAAACACTTGGCGACCAAAAGTTTGTCGACCAAAAGCTTGGCGACATATCACTAAGTGGTCGCGCCAATAAATATCACTAGAGTCTGCATTAAAATTAACACTGATTTACCCCAAAAAAGGGGTAAAACACCCCCTTGGGAACATTCGAATGCAACCACAAGGGGAGGTGCACAACTAGACCATCCTCAGAGCCTACATACCAAGCTAGAAGCTTCTATGGCATATAGTTTTTGAGTTATGCGACCCACATACATACATACATACATCCGCACATACGTACCTACAGACGTCACGAGAAAACGCGTCGTAATGAACTCGGGGGTGGTTGAAAAGGATTTTTCGGCTGCTTATATGTTGGTACGTGCATATGCACGTGCTGACAAGTCGAAAAAACTACTGAACATTCATCCGGGGGTGAGCAAAATCAAAATTTAGACTCAAATTTGAGTGATTTTTTTGTCGCGATCACAATACTTCCTTTACTACGTAAAAGGAAGTAAAAATGGTTAAAATAAACTACATATTTAGTTTCAAAGCTCTCCACGCTATGAAAGACGAGTTAAATTTGCAAAACTTTGATTCCCTATGGCATCAAACAAAGTTAATATTAAAAATGCTTAATACAAAGTTATAATGTTCAGTGTCATGAAACAGAGTTCATAAAGTGTCTCTGAAACGCATATAGTAATTGAAACTCAATTTTATATTGCGGCAATTATAGCGCGATAAGTCGTAATTACACCAACAGTGGTCAACAGAAGTTCCTTGTTAAGTTTGAAAACGTCCCACACTGTAAAAGACAAGTTTAAGCTGCCAAAACTTTTACTTCCAACACTGTAAAAAACAGATGCTGTTTTTACAGTATAATACAGCTATTTTTACAGTAATTTTATAGTAATAAACTGTAAAATTGTTAGTTTCACAGTTTATTACAGTGCATTTTACAGTTTTCAACTGGAATTTCTGTTGCTAGTATTATACTGCTGTTTTTACAGTATAATACTGCCAGTTTTGTCGTAAAATTGCTAATTTTACAGTAATAGACTGCAAAATTACTAGTTTTACAGTAATAAACTGTAAAACTACTAGTTTTATAGTAATAGACTCTAAAATTACTAGTTTTACACTAATAAACTATAAAATAGCTAGTTTTACTGCTTATTACTGTGTTTTTACTGTTTTGAACTGGAACCTCTGCTGCTAGCATTATACTGTAAGAACGACGGCTTTTTTTTTTTTTTTTTTTTTACCGTATGTGGCATAAAAAAAGTGAATATTTATAATCTCTACTAATAATAAAGCTGAAGGTGGTTCTGTCTGTCCTTCTTTCTTTCTGTCTGTCTGTCTGTTACGCGCGTAGCGCCAAAACCGTTCGGTCGATTTTCATGCCACTTGGCACAAAATTAGTTTGTAGCATGTAGTTTTGCACCTCGAAGCGATTTTTCGAAAATTCCATTTCGTTCTTTTTCTATTCGAATTCTTAGCGGAAATTCGATAAAATAGGGAAGAAATATTTCACACACATTTTCAAGTCTTATGTCATTCGAAAGCTTGGAATTTTCTGCACAAAATGAAGTTTTTTCGAAGTTTTTACGATCATCAGAAGAGCTGTAACAATTGTTTTTAGAATCCCGAAATTCAAGGCTTACCTTCAGTAAAGCAAGCCAAACGATTCTAAAATGGTTCAGCTCGATAATAAAATTTGTTTGAAAAGAGAGATGAAAAGAATTATTTTATCAACGGAAATCAACTTTTCATGTTGTTACTATGGTTACGTGTTCATACTTATTTTTGTTTCGTTCTTTTTCCAGGGTTGCCAGACGTAGTATTTTTGATTCTACGGTAGTATTTTTTCGGCCCAAATAAGGAGCGTAGTATTTTTCTGGCAACCCTGTTTCCAATATACTAATGACTTAATTAAAAGATTTGGCAGATTTTTTTTTTCCATTTTCATAGATTTCGCATTTCAGCAACATTGATTTTGGCAACGTTTGGAAACAGTAGTATTTTGTAATATTTTTTTAGAGGAGGTATAGTATTTTTTGTTCCAATTCTCTGGCAACCCTGTCTTTTTCCCGGTGAAGATGCTTTGGGACCCTGCTTGGCGCGTTTTCAAAAAGTCAACTACGCAAAATAGCTAGAGTTACCACGCTTGGCGCGCCTATCGTTCATTTAGCGAGAAAAGAGTACCTAAAGCACAGATTAACGAAATATTGTATCAATTTCGGTATTTTCCTCCTTTTTTTTAAAGTGTTTCGTTTCGGAAAATGTATTGTTTTGTTTTTTAAGCTGGGAAAGAAAACTTTCTTCTTCTTTTAAACTTTTGTAAGATTTCTGTTGGTTTCTGTTATCAACAAAACTGTTCTTATTTTCTCTTTTGGCTTATTTTTGTCCATCTCCCTTGGGGTTGCATTCGAATGTTCTAAGGGCACCCCCTTAGAACATTCGAATTTTTACCCCATTTATCGGGTAAATCAGTGTTTTTAATGCAAGGTGATATGAATTGGTTAACAAAAGTGATATGAATTGGCGCGACCACTTGGCGATATATCGCCAAGCTTTTGATCGCCAAATATTTGACGCCAAATTGGCGAATTTTTTTTTTTTTTTTTGATTTAGGTTCAATTTGGCGCTGTTGGCGATATTTTGCGAAAAATCCACTGAATGATGTTAAAAACGACGATCTTTAGGAGATTAATCATTGTAAAATATTTTTTTGCATTGTTTCGTAGCAAACTAGGGCTACAAATGTTTGAATTGTTATCTTGCTCACTCCAAGCACTATTTTAGCACTTAAGGCATCTACTAAGAAATGTACACGTAAAATTAAGTAGTATGGGGTCCATATCAGATCTTTATATCACTTTGAAGGAATTATAGTTGAATAAAACTAAAATAGAGCATTTTTTCTGATATATCAATTATTTTACAAATGAACTTTTAATTTTATACCACGGACAAAGCCGTGCGGGTACCGCTATTAGAAATAAAACCCCAATTAGCAATTAAAAACGTATGTACGTTATTACAGCAGCCAGTTGTGTAATGAAAGAAAATTAGACTGGTTAACCTGTAAGACTTCTATTTTCGCAGCAGTTTTCATGCATACTTCCAACTGCAAAAATGCTCAAAATAAGGTGCAGAGTTTAGTATTTAGTTTGAAACAAAAAAGAAATAAATAAAAGTAAAAAACTACAAAATTTAACTTCTTATATAGACTCTAAATTATCTTTAGAAAAATCAAAAGCATAAAAAAAGGAGAAAAAATCGAACATAGAGAGTGCTACATCAGTGCGACCAATATTCACGAAGGTATAAAATGCACTGTTTTGTGTCTTACACCACTTTACACTCACGATTAATTGCGCCTTTTTTGGGGGGGGGGGATATAGCAGCTAACAATGGTTTAAAATTATTTGTGTGCATGCACACAGTTTGCTTTTTCAAACTGTACGAGCTTTCGTAGAGTGCTTTTTCAGATAATAGTATAACACTTGCATTTATTTTTCTATAACAGTGAAGAGTAGATATATATATATATTTTACTTCGACAGCCAGTAATTTTACTGAAAGAGCGATATGTTCCGTTCTTATTTTCTGCTCGGGACCCCAAAAAATTGTCTTCGAATGCATCTTTGAGTTTTAATTGCATATCTTCCAATTTTTTTGTGCTGAATATATTTTGAAATGGATATTTTTTTCCCGAAATATAAATTAGGGTACCTAGAGTAAGTATATAAAATTAGAGTTCGTATTTTTCACTATTTTCTTTCCCATTTTAAACTTCGAACATTCTTCTTTCCAAAATGGTTGCGAACATAGAAGTTTTCCAGGTAAAACGAGGACCTGCTGTATATGGGTTGCACATTAAAAACTTTTTATACCGGTAATTATTTTGCAGTGTTAGTTTAAAAAAGAATAAATAATCATCTAGTTTGCACATAATTAGATCGTTTATTTTGCACATTTTACTACTTATTTTTTAGAAAAAAATCTTAAAAAAATGGTTAAAAGCAAAATTTATTTTACAAAGGAATTTCAGATGCATATGTAACTTCTTAGGCCCAAAATTTTTTACGTTTTGAAATATCTCAAAATAAAACCGTCACGTGCAGGGCCAAATGTATGCTTTTCTATAGACTGCTTTATTTCTCTTAGTTTCATACTAATATAGATTTTAAGCAAAATTATGCATGTAGTTTGAGGAATGTTTCAGGAATTTTAAAATTTATGTACACACATTAATGTTCTAAAAATCGGAAAGATAGCACATTCTAATTATTATAAGACATTCAAAATACAAATGTGTGGGTAATGTTGGAACAATTATCATTACGCTTCCTTTTGAACCTTTTAATGTCCTTTTTTTCGGGCGTTTTAAATGAGACATATATTCCGCTAAGAAACTTCATCTGAAAAAATAAATAAATAAAGCAGGCAAACAAAAACACAAAAACGGAAAAAGAATAAAAATGCTCTATAATGTTCTTGTGAACTCATTCCGTGGTGTTTATTTATTAATATTTATTATCCAGTGATTATACTCGCTTTCTGACGTTGGCTTGATGCCATAATCATTGCAATGAAACGCGGTTAGGAGGCCATTATGAAAATAACTTTGTTTTGGTTTTATTTTTATTTTTCCGAGTTTTGAACAAAAAATAGCCTATCATTTCAAAATATTGCAAATATATCTAAGAAATATATTCAGCTCTGAATGTGTGTGGGTTGTTATTTAATGAAAATATTTTAAATCTATGCAGCATAATTGTGGCATTAAAACCAGTTCAACCCATGAATTTTCTAGTTTTTTTTTTTTTGCAGAGTTTGCCTCTTTTTTTCGATATTATCACGCTAAAAAGGCATTTTGAATAATTCCTCTTAATGTCGAAAATCGCTAGACACACATAAACTAGATAACATAGACATGCTACAGAAATTTCATTGGAATTTTAATGGAAATTCTTCAAAATCCGAATTATATAGTTTTGCTTGTAGATAATTACAAAATACCTCTAAATGAAAAGGAAAAATTAAGATTGAATCTTTTAAAAAATTTTTAAATTTCTTTTTTTGAAAAGTTAAGTGGGGAAGCCTTTCTATAAAATTATATATTAGGTAGAGGTATTGGCTTTGTACTAAAGACCTGATTCTATATCAGAAGATAGTAAAATAAAGATTTTTCATATTTATTGAGCATTATAAAAGAACACATCAATGTACTTAGTTCGAGAAACTGTCTTGGAAGTAATACTTGTAAACTGAAAAATATCGCAGTATTATATATTTATGACAAAACTCAAATGCTCTTTACTTTATAACAAGTATATGCAATATATCTTATTACTCTCTAAAATGTTTACATCCTAGATAAAAACAGTGACAACGGTTTCTTTCTGCCACATGTGTTTTAGTTTCAAGTATTCATTTAACATAATACATTTCTCGCATCTTAAAACATTGAATTTGTCTACAAAGTCCTATAAATTCTTAGAGTTCGCTCATAAAGCAATTATATTATTCAGCTCTGAAATAGGAGTTATTGCATTTTTCACTACTTAATAAGTAATTTTTGGGCATTTGTCCTACTATACTATGTTTTTTCCTTAACATATATATTTGATAAAAAATGCATCTGTGCACTTCAAAAAATGAACTGTTGTTTTTGCAGTTAATACTGCAGCCGGGTTCCAATTAAAAACTGTAAAATGTACAATAATCAATTGTAAAGCTAGTAATTTTAGTTTTTTACTGTAAAGTTAGAAATGTTACAGTTTATTGCCGTAAAATTTAGCCGTATTATACTGTAAAAACAACAGTATAATACTGGCAGCAGAGGTTCCAGTTTTAAGCTAAAATTCATGGTAATAAACTCTAAAATTTGCAATTTTGCAAATTTTGATTTTTACTGCAATTTGGTTTTTTACAGCAAAATTAGCAATTTTGCAGTTCAGTACTATGAAAGTCAAAATTTTACAGTTTATTACACAAAATTAGCATTTTTTACAGTTTATTACTAAAAAATTAACTATATTATACTGCAAAAACAGCATTCATTTTTTTCAGTGTGGACATATCTAAGGAAGAATTTAAAAGTAAGTTACAATTCACAACTTTTTTTCGTAGTGTAAGAATTTTTTCGAGAAAACTCCATAGTGTCAAATGAATAATTAAATGAATGAATACACGAATAAAATGCAAAGTTTAAACCCAACTAATAATGCAAAGTTTAAACCCAAAGAGGCATTTTATTATGAGTAGACAAATTTCATTGTTATAAAAGAGGCAGAAAACTTAATGGCAGTAAACTCAATATACATAAAGCGGATATACATAAACAAGCTAACTTCTATTATAAAAAGTGCTTTATGTTATTTACGGTACAAGCATTTTTCACATTTGTTTACGGGTGAATATCAGGAAAAGTGCCAATTTGACCATGGAAATTTTCAATTTTTATAGATACTCAGAAAATTAAATTAATTGGGTATTTCAAATACACATTAGTAACAATATTTTTTAAAAATTCGGGGCATGGTCAAAGTGAACATTTACCCCTCTTTTAGGGGGGTTGTCTTTGAGCGTTACCGACATGATGAGAATGCTACCGAACTGACAAATATTACAGATTTCACACTTAGTGCACAAAAGTAAACACTTTCACTACCTTTTATGTTTGAAAACAAAATAATTATTACTTAGAATTAATAATATTTTCAGAGCCTGAGCGCTTTTTAGTTTTATAAATAAAATTAGAGACTAATTAAAAGTTAGTTAAAGTCTAAATAAGTGCGACTTTTCAAACAGATAAATAGGTGAATAGTTAAAAATAAAAATAAAATGAAATTCTTAACACAATCTTTAAAAACGAAATTAGATCAAGACAGTCAGAGTTTGGCGGGGAAGGGAGATTTTCACTAAACTGTTCTTTAGTTTTCCATTTTAAAGCAAAATTATATTTTTGGGTGCAGTAGTTAGAAACGAAGGTCGGAATTTTGATGTAAAAGAAAAGAGGGTGAAAAAAGGCAATAATTTTGTTTGAAAACTCAAATTTTGCGAAAAAATTAATGTTTTTGAAGCATTTAAAAAACAATGAATAAACTGCTAAAATAGGAAAATTTAGCAGGAAAAACAATGCACTTGAATCTACCTTTGTGCTTTAAAACTCAACAAACTCATAATACGAAGAAAAAATTGCGAAAAAACATCGGTAACGTACGCATCAGTTTCGTAACAAATACCCTCTACTTCGGCGCTGCCGACATGACCGCTGCCGACATGACAAATTTCCCGCAATATGATAGTTGAACATTCCTAATTGAAGATTCGAAAATAAAAACACCTTATCATGTTCATGACAATAGGTTTCTTTTCCATTATGCAAAAATAAATTGAAAAATTACTTTATTTTGTGTCTTAAATTCCGCTGCCGACATGACACTTCATTTAGTAGAAACAGAAAAGTCAAGATTGAAAAAATCTTACCTATAATTTAATGCAGCCGAAGTGAAAATTTTCCATCGGAACTGAAACATCACATATTAGAGCTTCTCCCAGCGTAATTTTTTGGCGCCAAAAAATGTTTTGTCTAGATTTTATCATTCTGGAAGTTGGTTCACTCCTCATGTTATGAAAACTTGTGACAAGCAGAAATTGCTTTTTTTTATCAATCTAAATTCATTTTATCTAAAACTCAAGAGTTAAACGTCATAGATGAACATAAAACACGTTATTTCCTTTTGTATTTGTTTCTGCTGCGATGTTTTATAATCCACAGGATTTTTTTGAACTTTGCGATTCGAATGTGTGACGCGCTGCCGACATGACATTGAGGCAATAAAAAGAGTTCTATTGTCACAAATTAAAGTAAAACCTGAAAATTTTGTCATGGGATGTATGTGCGACGCAGTTTACTGTATGGGAAAAGAAAAATTTTTGGTTTTTATTTGGAAGTGCTTGAGAAATTCATTTGTGACTTAAATTAGCACTTTTCCTGATATTCACCCTTACATATCTCTTTCAAGAATTTTACATAAGCTAATACATAGCTACTTTTTGAGAAAAATCGTGTGAAAAAGGAAGCAAAAATAACGAAATTTTAAAATAGCTCGAATACCGGATAAACGGTATACCGCCACTACCACCTTAGCTATAAATTATTGCCATAAATTGATTGCTTAGTTAATTTCTAATGCATAGAATAAGTGAGAATAGCCGACTAACCATTGACGAAAGTCGGAGCTATCACATAGTTTATGATGGTTCAGCTTGGACTTAACTACTGTAGGAGTTAACCAAAGAGTTATAATCGAATGAACATTAGTAGGATTTAGTAGTTAGCAATAGTTAATGTAAATTTAAAACCGCAATTACTCCAAGATTTGATATTTTTTTTTAAATATAAAATAAAGGAATAATTTCCTGTCAGGCCACGCTTAGCGCGAAGTTAATAAAGGAAAACCACTTTTGAGAAGCACCACTTTGAAGAACAAAAACTCGTTAGCGGTTTTGATTAAAAATATATAAGTATAGTCTGACCACTGAAGAGATGGAAAGGCAAAAATCCGGCTTACCGGATGAGAAACCAAAAAAGGATGCATGAATCACTTTTCTGGGATGGGACATGCTTTGCTGGTGTGGGTTCGACCGTATATTAAGCTGAGTCATAATGAAATTAATGAACTTGTGGGCTTTAGAGTTAATCAAATCATGAAGCTTTAAATCATGATGTATTAGTAGTTTACGTGCACTTATAACAGGATTGCCAGACGTCCTGGATTTCAAGGGACTGTCTTGTTGAAAAACTGTCCTGCACTCTGGGGAGCCTTGATACGGAACGGCTGAAGTCCGGTAATCTTGCAGGGAGTAACATTTTACAAAATGAAACATTATTTCGAGAGAAAAAAAAATAAGTGAAACAAAAAGTGTGAAACAGATGGATAAGAAAATTGATTGAATCATAATATTTTTCTGCTCTAAAGTGTAATCATTTGCAATCAGCTAGAGCAGAAATTATTGTGACAATCCATTTAACAAAGATGTATTTCATTGTAAAAGTGGTGTAGATCTTTGCAAATGATTTTATTGACCCTTATTTTAGGAAAAAGGGGGTCAATAACAGAGACTTACGAACTTTCACAATATTTACTGTTAAAACTTTTCCCACTAATATTCATGAAGTAAAATAACTATGCAATGGTAACAAATAAAGTTTCTATTCATATGTTCATTGTATATTGCTTTTTCTTCATGAATACATTTGTGAGACAAGCTTGATGTTAAAGTCAAAGATGTAAAAAATCGACT
Organism: Uloborus plumipes; assembly: GCA_038373865.1. NCBI lineage: Eukaryota > Metazoa > Arthropoda > Arachnida > Araneae > Uloboridae > Uloborus > Uloborus plumipes. Next base: position 37,609 of record JAXGGA010004422.1, on the reverse strand, counting down.
TTTAGACCTCATTCCGCCCCCCCCCTGAAGCCTGTCCCGCATTTACAGTTCTTAAATCTGGCAACCCTGCTTATAAAATACATTAGCATGTAACACAGTTTAGCCCTTCAGTATTCACAATAGTATTAAATATATTACTTTTATATTTGCAAGGAACGTTAGTTTTATCTTTTATTCAGAGTTAAATACAAATAAGTAAAACACTTATAATGTATCAACATGTAATAATATAGTTTATCCTTTAGTATTAATAATAGTGTTAAATATATTACTTTTGTGTTTGTAAAAGACGTGAATTTTATCTTTTATTCAGAGTTACATACATACCCACATGTGAAACTAATAAAAGCGTAGTAAAAAGGGTGTTTTCAAGTTAACTTTAACTTTTTTATTTAATTAAAATATCAGTTTACTACTTATTTACGCATGTTGATTTGAAAATGTTTTCGCTAATAAAATAAATGATGCATGTTTTATGTTTTTATATGAAAAGTAATAATTTGGGTTTATTTCTAAATTGTCATGTTAGTTATTCGTAAGTTTTAAAATATAAAAAAAAGTGATAAGTGTAAAAAATGATATGATTTTATTTTATTAAATCAAACATAAAAAGTGAGCACTAAAACACATGTGCAATGAGTTACCGCCCGTAAGCCAGGGCTGAGGCAGAACTGTAGCAAATGCACCCACAGCTCAAACATATAGCATCCTAAGACTGCAGTTTCGCCCTTATTATGGGCTCCTCAGTTAGGAATAGCCAATGATCGAGCCGGAGGCAAAATTCCTCTTATTGTAGCTAAGATAGCCAACAAACTGGTAGATAAAATAAATTTATCTTACCAGCGAGCGTCCGCAAACTATGGTGCGGCTCAACTCGAAATTTGAAGGCTAAAGCTGGGTAATGTGCAATGAGTTACCGCCCGTAAGCCAGGGCTGAGGCAGAACTGTAGCAAATGCACCCACAGCTCGATCATATAGCATCCTAAGACTGCAGTTTCGCCCTTATTATGGGCTCCTCAGTTAGGAATAGCCAATGATCGAGCCGGAGGCAAAATTCCTCTTATTGTAGCTAAGATAGCCAACAAACTGGTAGATAAAATAAATTTATCTTACCAGCGAGCGTCCGCAAACTATGGTGCGGCTCAACTCGAAATTTGAAGGCTAAAGCTGGGTAATGTGCAATGAGTTACCGCCCGTAAGCCAGGGCTGAGGCAGAACTGTAGCAAATGCACCCACAGCTCGATCATATAGCATCCTAAGGGCGAAACTGCAGTCTTAGGATGCTATATGATCGAGCTGTGGGTGCATTTGCTACAGTTCTGCCTCAGCCCTGGCTTACGGGCGGTAACTCATTGCACATTACCCAGCTTTAGCCTTCAAATTTCGAGTTGAGCCGCACCATAGTTTGCGGACGCTCGCTGGTAAGATAAATTTATTTTATCTACCAGTTTGTTGGCTATCTTAGCTACAATAAGAGGAATTTTGCCTCCGGCTCGATCATTGGCTATTCCTAACTGAGGAGCCCATAATAAGGGCGAAACTGCAGTCTTAGGATGCTATATGATCGAGCTGTGGGTGCATTTGCTACACTAAAACACATATTTATACAAGTTCTATTTAATTATATATTCACTTTAGATTAACCTATTTAAATGACTAGTTTTTTGCGACACATCTATTGGAATGCGTGATTTTTGATGGCTTCGTTTTAGCTTTAAACTGTTATTTTCTTATTAAATTGTTAAGACAAAGATTCGTTTTTTATTGTTTTTACTTACTTTATAGGATCAGCTATATTTTCAGAAAACAATAAATAGTGAAAAGTTCTCAATTTTCAGAAAATAACCGCTGGAATTATTTTACGAAGTAAAAATCCTCAGCCATGTGCAACTTTGTGAGTAATTTCTTAATGTTACGAGTAAAAGTTACGGCTGACGAGTGACAAATGCTTTCAGTCATTCGTCTGGATCTCGCAGATACGTTTAACGTCAAAATTGAAGAAAAATGATTCACTGAATTTATCAAACCCTCTTAGACCATCTGTTGGCAGCAGCAAAGCTACCGTTTACGCCATATAAATCAAAACCTTTAAGTTCTTAGAAAGAGAAAGACGGCGTATGAAATAAGACGCCTCACGGCATTTAAAAATTACTTAAGTTGGCAAGCGATTTAACCCTGTAGGTTGGTGGTAATGATGCTGAAAGATGTGTTAAAAATGCAGATAATACAGTCAGTAATTGATTACTGCCCGAGTTTTTTTCTTTTTTTTTTTTTTGAAATTAAATTTGGATTAATTGAATCTGGAGCATGCATCACTTAAAGTTATGGTAATTGGAAAATAATGTTGTGAGAATAAACATACTTAGTACCTGGAAAATAATATAATTCTAATATTTTTTAATTAAAAAAAATCTTATAAAGGAAATGTAGGCAAACAGGTTAAGAATCAGTTGCATTTCCCAATCATGTATTTTCAAAAACTCACATTCAGCTATTTTTACTTACTTTATGCTACACTTATTTTGCTACTTATGCCGAAAACATGCGAAAAAAAAACCTCTATGTCAATGTAATTGCACCGTGAAGTACTGTACCGTAAGTCAGTTTAAAATGCATGCATTAATTTATGCTGTGAAAAATTCCATAGAAACAATAAAAGTTTCATGAAAAAAGGTAATATTCTTGCGTCATAACCCAGTTATTTACAAAACCGCAGCTTTTTTTAAGTACTAATAAATAAAGAAAAAAATCGTATAACTTTGTATAAAACAGCTTTAAACTAGAAACTGTAGAACATGCAAACTTGACTATAAAGAGTCATTCTCCGCAAAATGTTATCTAAATTAAAGTTTGTGTAAGTTTTTGACATTCAATGAGTGACGTTTTGAACTATCATATTTTGCAACGGCTAGACTAACAGAATAAAAAAAAATAAAAAAAAATGACTCGTATTGGCATCGGCATTATACTTCTCCTAGAAAAGAATTATTTTTCAGTTAAAAAAATGTAACACTGACTACATTGTATCGTAGGCATTGCAAAACAGGTCGTGTAATATATTTTTAGCAGTTATAGTGTAAATAAATGCACGCTTTATAAAACTTAAAGTTGTATTTACTGTTATGTAAAATTGATGTCAATATGCATTTGAAGACATTTAAATCACATTTTAACTGGTATAAAAATGAAATTCAAGCTATGTAAGAAAGGTAAGCTCTTGAGATTATAAAATATAAAATTGTATACTTTGTCCGAAAAACACGTTTCAACTGTATACGACGGTATAAGTTAGGAGCATAATTTGTTTGTTTTATATAAGCATTAGATTACAGTAAGTAGGTCAAAAGACAATTCTTTTTATTTCCGTTTACGTAGTAAAGGAAGTATTGTGATCGCGAAATAAATTCACTCAAATTTGGGTCTAAATTTTGATTGTGCTCTCCCCCGAATGAATGTTGAGTCGGTTTTTTCGACCTGTCAGCACGTGCATATGTACCAACATATTAACAGCCGAAAAATCCTTTTAGGCCACCAACGAGTTAATGACGACGAGTATTCTCGTGACGTCTGTATGTGCGTATGTATGTATGTCGCATAACTCAAAAACTATATGACGTAGAAGCTTCTAGTTTGGTATGTAGGCTCCGAGGAGGGTCTAGTTGTGCACCTCCCTTAGTGGTTGCATTCGAATATTACCAAGGGGGTGTTTTACCCAATTTTGGGAGTAAATCAGTGTTAATTTCAATGCAGACTTAAGTGATATGAATTGGCACGACTACTTGGCGATATATCGCCATGCTTTTGGTCGCCAAGTTTATGACGCCAACTTTGCAACAAATTTGGCGAAAAAAATTATTTTTTGAATTTGGGTACCATTTGGCGCTATTGGCGATATTTTGCTAAAAATCCAATAAATGATGTTAAAATCGGCGATATTTAGAATATTATTCATTGTAAAACTTTTTCTGCATTGCTTCGTGGAATACTAGGGGTGTAAATGTTTGAATTGTTATCTTGCTCACTCCAAGCAGTTTTTTTAATACTTAAGGCATCTACGAAGAGACTTACACGTAAAAGTAAGTAGTGTAGGGTCCATACCAGATTTTTTAATGTAATGTTCCAAAATCTTGGTTTAGAATAACACATATACAAAAATGAAATTGTAATTTTCTTTTAGCAAATTTGAATTACAAACAATTACTAGTTGAAGTAAAATTTAAATGAAAATACACATATTCTCTTACTATTGCCATGAAATATCTTACTGTTTCTTTTTTACAGAATAATTTCATGTTAAAACCGAAAGTATTCCACATATCTGCTCTGTAACTAAAACTTTCTCTTTTAAACTTTAAGGCAATAACCCAAAATTTTTGTTCCCAAAATGTTATTAGAAATTTATCACAAAACTTAGTATTCACTGCTATTTACATTTGTTCATCGGATCATATAAATATAAAGAATCGTATAGAATGCATTTTATGTATAGAATGACATTAGAAAAAGGCTTTATGATTCAATATCAAAGCAAATGCATCCAACCCTGTTTTTATATCACATTGAAAAGTCATGTGTCTAAGTTTTGGAAGAATTATGAACTGGGATTATTGGAGCTTTTATGTCATATGTTTACTGTTCCAAAAGCCCCTTTTACGGTACATAAATCAACTATTTCAAAGCAGTCTGTGGGAAGAATTGCACTGACAGGATTACAAGCATTAAATTTGTCTGGAAATAAATTTAACTCGCACCAAAATATTATTGTGTCATTTGTTAGCAATGGCTTCATGCATTAAAAAAATGTCCGTGTACACTTTAAAAGATGCATAAATATCGGAAAAATAGTTGAAATGAAAATAGTCTTGTAGGCTTAGTTTTGCTCCTAATAAAAAGTTTAAAGACTTTAGAAAGAAAATGCCGACAATTATTATATAGAATTGACAAGAAAAAAAGTTTTACTAATTTAGAGCTGCATGTTTCGTGTACAGGTGTGCTGCATAGTTCATAACGGCTGTTGATTAGCAGCATAACTTATTCTTTATAAAGTCTTATTTCAACCATTTTCACGTCTTTTGCCATTTATCGGCATTTTTTTAAATTTTTTTTTTATATTTTTAAGCTTTGTTTGCAGTTTTTGTCTTAAAAAATACCGTGATCTTGCTACGTTAATGCTTCAAACCGTTATATATTTGCTTTAATGATTTTTTAATTTTTATCAGAATTTTTTGCTCACCTGGTACATATTTGTGCAGACTCATAAGCTAAGATATTACAAAATTCAATTGGAGCTAGGTATCACCTAGACGACTGAGAGCCATGTAGAAATACCGGGAAGAAAACGATTTCCTCTCGTATTGGGGGCACTTTTTGATTGCAAAAAACTAATACTTGGCTATGAGTTTCGAGGGAAGTGCTGCTTGTGTATGAAACGGAGCTATGGTCTCGACACAATCCTTCCTATGCAATGGGTTACCGTCCCTAAGCCGGGGCTAAGGCAGAACCGATGCAAATACACCCACAGCATGATGGCATCCTAATAATCGATCATGACATCCTGAGACCCCGGTTTCGTTCCTATTTTGCACTTCTCAGTCAGAAATAGCCAATAATCGAGCTGGAGGCAGTATCCTCTTGCTGTAGCCATGATTGCCTTCAAACTGGTAGAAAAAATGAATTTACTTTACCAGCCAGCGTCCGCAAGCCATGGCACGTCTCAATTCGAATCTTGGCTACAATAAGAGGATATCTGCCTCCAGCTCGATTATTGGCTATTCCTGACTGAGGAGACCAAAATCAGGACGAAACCGCGGTCTAGGGATGTCATAATTGAGCTGTGGGTGTGTTTGCTACAATCCTTCTTGAGAGATTATTACAAGGAACATATACAAGTTTCGTGATATAGAATTAAACTATCTTCCGCCTTTATGATGGGAAGCTCCGCTTGGATAAAACTTCGTTTTTCCCACAGGCAGAGAGGCTTCAGGAGGGCACACACACACACAAAGTAGTTCAGAGAAAGAAAATATGTGCTTCTGAGAATAAGACGTAGACTCTAATGGTGGAGTTACTCAGGTGATGTATCGCCAAAGGTAAAGATGCATCTCGAAATATCTGCTCATATTTAACTCCCTTCACGCGTTAGCTGAGTCAGTATAGAGCTAGAGTGATGCACTAGAGTTGATTTGCAATTCAGAAAATAGCTGTAAAACATTAGGAAAAAATGGTGCTCAAAAAAGGAGGGGGGGGGGGATCGCTTTTGCCACTTCATGGTGAAGCCTAACCTTCATTATGATGTGGCGTGAGTCATTTAGATTGTTGCGCTCGTCAAGCAGTGCTGGTCAAAAACTTTCTTTGTGTACATCCAAAATGTATATCTAAGGCGTGTTCTAGGTTAAGTATAGTTCTATGGACAAGAATGTGTTTTCGAATTCTCTTTTTGATTCAATACGAATCCGTATAAAATTTTTTTCATCGAGTCTATACTTTCAAAGAAGAAACCATTGTGCTTACGATACGAGCAAAAGGGGATTCATTGTCTTATATGGAATAAATATCCCGTTGATGATAACATACTGCATATGGGTCATTCCATGTCAAGTGTCCTGAATTTCGAGAAAGTCTCCGCTCAACCCCCTCCGATTTTGATAATTTTTTTTCGGATGTACACATAAGACTTGTATAAAGCCATAAAAATTATAGCTCCATAAGTCTTATGGTTCCGACAATAAAATTATTTTGCAAAGGCCGCTTTTTCGAATCTTGAAAAAAAAAATGACCAAATTGTCAAGTTTGTGCTTTTATTGCTCGCGACCTAAGATGGTATCAAGCTCGAATTTAGTGATTCTCATCACTGTTTAGGGTAGAATAGCCTGCTTGTAAAGCAAAAGCTCAACGCCCCGTAGATTTTTGCAATTTGCTGCCAAAGTTGGTAAAAAATCAAATATTGGCAAATTTTGACCATACGTTATCAGCTTGTATCTGCTGAGTGAATGACTTTCTGAGGTTATTTCTTCCCTCGTTTGTAGATTGTTAATATGTCCAAAAGGTGTGCAAGTGGCATCTTGATAGCTCAAAAACTTGCTGAATTATTCGAGTTGAAATTCCAGTCAAAAATGTTTTCCCTCAATTTTGTCTCAATTTCAAAGGGCAATATCTCAAAAGGGTCATCTTGAATATCAATTTTCTTTACATCATTGGAAAGAACGCACTTTTCTTAATTTAAAAACATTAGTTATATTTTTGAGACAAACCAGTTTCAAAGGGATATTGCAGATCAAAAATGTGTTTGTCAGTCAACGTGAAATCAAAGAAAAAAAGGCATAGATCTTAAAAGTTCATGTCAATTTGCTCTAATAAAATTTAAAGGAGCTACTGTACTTATCTTCTGATGAAAAAAACATTTTTTTTAGATATTTTTGAATTTTAGTTTTCGTAAACGCATTCGTAAAAATTCAAGAAATGGCAAAAAATAAGGTTTCGTTTTTAACGAAAGAATTATTTTTTATCGCTGCTATAAGAGCTTGAGTCTTTTCTAGGAGTTATCTTAAAGTTCTTAAAACAGAATTTCGGATGATATGTCACTTAGCAAGCTGTCATTAATATTTTAAGTTTATAAAACGCATTGTTTCCTTTTTCAAAAAAATTAAAAGTAAAAATAATTAATAAATGAGATAAATAATAAATAAAACAGTTAATACGGTGTATGTGTGATAAAAAATATGTATAATGGGAATGCAAAGCCGTTATTCTAAAAAGCGATAACGAAAATTTTCGATAGAGTTGAATATTGCAATTATTTCCGTCATGTAAATGATAACAATAGTAATTGAAAATATGATAAGTTGTAATTGAAAATCCATTCTTTATACTGCCGAGGATGTGTCTAGATATTCAGCCTATGATTGCAATTTGCCCACAAAGAAAAATGATGAAAAATGGGAAAATGCTTTTTATGACCTTGAAACATTAATGACCTACAACCTTGCCAAGTGACATATTATCCAACATTCTGTTTCAAGAGCTTAAAAATAAAACATAGGAAAAAACTCAAGCTCTTATAGCAGCGACAAGAAGATAACTATTTTTGTTAAAAACGAAACTTTATTTTTTGCCATTTCTTGAATTTTGACAGAAAACTAGAGTTTAAAAATATCTAAAAAAGGGTTTTGTCATGAGAACATAAGCACAATAGCTCCTGTGACTTTTAATAGAACGAATTGACATGAACTTTTAAGGTCTGTGTCTTTTTTCTTTGATTCCACGTTGAATGATGTTAACATTTTTAATCTGCAATATCCCCTTGAAACTGGTTTGTCTCCAAAATAAGAATAGTGTTTTTTTAGTTAAGGAAAATATGTTCTTTTCAATGATGTAAAGAAAATTGAAATTCAAGATGACCCTTTTGAGATATTGCCCTTTGAAATTGAGACAAAATTGAGAAAAAAAATTGACTGGAATTTCAACTCGCATAATTCAGCAATTATTTGAGATATCAAGATGTCACTTGTACACCTTTTGGACGAACTATCAGGCTACAAACGAGGAAAGAATTAGCTTCAGAAAGTCAATCCCTCAGCAGATACAAGCTGATAACTCTTTGTCAAAATGTGCCAAAATTACGACTTTTTGCCAACTTTGGCAGCAAATTGCAAAAAATCTACAGTGCATTGAGCTTTTGTTACACAAGTAGGCTATTCTACCTTAAATAGTAATCAGAATCACTAAATTTGAGCCTGATAATGCTCTTAGGTCGCGAGCAATAAAAGCACAAACTTGACGATTTGGTCATTTTTTTCAAGACACGAAAAAGAGGCCTTTATAAAATAATTTTTATTAGCTGAACCATAAATCTTATGGAGCTATAATTTGGTATGGTTTCATGCAAGTCTTATATGTACATCAATAAATATTTTCATCAAAATCGGAGAGGTCGAGTGGGGAAGCCTCGTACACTTGATATGGAATGACCCATATTTGACTTTTAAGAAACAATTACTAAATTCAAACACTCTATTTTAAATTGTCATGTTAAACATTTGAATAGATGTAAAAATTAGCAATATTTATTTTTTACTTCCTTTTACGTAGTAAAGGAAGTATTGTGATCGCGAAAAAAAAAATCACTTAAATTTGAGTCTAAATTTTGATTTTGCTCACCCCCGAATGAATGTTCAGTAGTTTCTTCGACCTGTCAGCACGTGCATATGTACCTACCAACATATAAGCAGCCGAAAAATTCTTTTCAACCACCCCCGAGTTAATTACGACGAGTTTTCTCGTGACGTCTGTATGTACGTATGTGCGGATGTATGTGCGTATGTGGCTCGCATAACTCAAAAACTATATATGCCGTAGAAGTTTCTAGCTTGGTATGTAGGCTCTGAGCATGGTCTAGTTGTGCACCTCCCCTTGTGGTTGCATTTGAATGTTCCCAAGGGGGTGTTTTACCCCTTTTTTGGGGTAAATCAGTGTTAATTTCAATGCAGACTCAAGTGATATGAATTGGCGCGACCACTTGGCGATATGTCGCCAAGCTTTTGGTCGCCAAGTGTTTGGCGACATATCTCCAAGTTGGCGACAAATTTGGCGAAAAAGTTATTTTTTGAATTTGGGTTCAACTTGGCGCTATTGGCGATATTTTGCGAAAAATTCACTGAATGATATTAAAATCAGCAATATTTAGAAAATTAACCATTGTAAAATATTTTTTGCATTGTTTCGTGGCAGATTAGGGGAAAAAATATTTGAATTGTTACCTTGCTCACTCCAAGCACTTTTTTAACACTTAAGGCAACTACTAAGAAATTTACACGTAAAAGGAAGTAGTGTGGGGTCCATACCAGATTTTTAAATTTTGCGTTAATAATTGCGTTTATATAATTAAATAAGCAATCGAAAAATAGTAGTCCTTTAAATATGTGAAAAGTGATTATGTTTGCTTGAAGTTGTAGTGTTAAAATATGTGCCGTTATGATTTCACTGAAGCCAAAAGGAGGTTTATCGTATTCCATAAATTCAGTCTCAAGATCCTGTGCTTATTAAAATTTGAATCGATATGAAATACAAAAACACGTATCTCACTGATATAAATTCGATTTCGCACTAACTAATGCAACCGTGGAATTCTGTGTTTGGTTTTTATAATTAAATAACTAATAAGAAATTACAATTGAGTAGGTTAGTCAGTTAAACATGTTTGTGTGCTTGGAAGACAATACTGATTCATGTTATAAATGTTTGTAGAAAAAGAAAATTAAATATTTGAAATTTGCCCAGGAAATAAAATTAGAGAGTGCACAAACTGGATTTCTTCACATCTCGCTATAGAATTAGATAATGTAAGAATGACTCTCTTCGTGACATTTCTAAGTAACTTTTTTTAATGATGATTTAGTACTAAACTACAATAACTATTTAATCTTAAAGTAGAACAAATGTGCTGAAACTCGAGGATTAAAACACATAAAAAAGAGTTCAAAAAATCCTTTTTTATGTTGCAATCAATAAGGTAACGAAAAGGATTTTGCGGTACGTTTTCACTAATCGGTTTCTTCTTGGGGCAATTCAACAGGGAAACACTCAAAAGCTCTTAGTGTTGAATCTGGTAGCTCAGCAGGTTGCTTGTAAGTACTGAAACCTCTTCATTATCTTATTGCTATCATCGACATTGATTTTGACATCGAAAAATTGCTGTGTAGAAAATTTTTTCATCCTATGTTATTGACCTTAACTAAAATATATTTCTTTTTTTCCATTTGCCCTGAAATCTCTACGCTCTTTCAAACTTACTACTTTTCATACCCCTAAATATTTTTTTATTTTATTTCTAAAACCACTCTAGGCGACTTTAGTGATGTGAAATAATGTATTGATAGTCAATCAGAACGCTTGTTATTCATTTATTGTTCAACTTGAATAGAGTTGCTCCTTAAAAATACGTAAAATAAAATTAATGTAATTCTGGATAAGATAATTTTGAAAACTTCACTTAAATTTTGGGTTAACATATATGGTATCTATATGCATCACTATGAGATGGATATTAATAGTTAACTTTTTAAAACAAAAAAGAAAGAGATATTTTTGTGAAGCATTTAAATACTGAGGGAAAATGCGGGATTGAAATTTTATAATTTGCTTCTTATTCACAAAAAAAAAAAAAAAAATCCAAAATAAACGATCCATTTGATAATTGCAGTGAAAACTTTTAGTATTTACAAATGTATAACTTACGATTTTTATTTCTTAAGAAAAAATTATAACTTTCGCAGTTATTTTAATTCCCACCCCCCCAAAAAGTTTCCATGCTTTGGCGACATTATTCCTCGTCTGTAAGACTAAATATGCGTTATGTAATCAATATTTCTTCCTATATCGATTATCGCTTACCAACTATTATCTTTCTTATTGAATGCTCAAGCCAAATTCAGTTGCCATTAATATCTAAAGAAAGTCTATTTAATCTTTATTGAGCTCTTATAAAAAGTTTCTTTCTCCTTCGAGATTTTTCTATCAGTTAGCATTCGCGATTTCCAATTAGTGCTTTTAATTTTCTAATTTGATTTATATTATACTAGCTGACCCGGCTACGCGTTGCTGTGGCTAAGGTATGATTTAGTTAAAAAATTTATAAACTAAGCGAACTACCGTACTACCTACGGTTATAAATGTGCAAGTTGTCGTCCAAGAATACATTTGTATTTACTAAGGAAAAAAAATAAAAAAATAAAAATAAGCTATAATAGTAATAATTTGAAAACTTATGAATGCAGAGAGGTACGTTTGGAAAATACAATTCTGAGCAAAATCACTCTAAATTTTAATATTACTCAGGTAAAAGTTCACAAATTACAGTAAAACCTTTTTTATTACAATACAATTGAAATACAAAATCACAAAAAAATGAATGTTGTATAGCTTAAAAACCCGAAAAGGTACGATATTTACGAAACAGTCGAATTTTGAATCGCAAACTATGAGGTGTATATTTATGTTACAAAGCAATATGACGGTAAAAATTGTGTGTATAGAAATAATTCTAATCTTCGCACCATAAAACAGTACATTTTCCCTCCTAAGAATTTGTTTTTTGAATAGTAAATACCAAATGTAGTGTTGAACGATAATTTGCAAATTTATTGCTGCAGCTGGATACGCTTAACAAATACAATTCTGAACTAAATCACTAAAAATTTGAATATTACATAGGTAAAAGATCACATAACGCAGTGAGCCTTTCTTTGTCTAAATACACTTGACATAAAAATCACTAAACAATATGAATATTTTATAACTTAAAGCTCGAAAAAAGTATGAAATTTTTCACTAAAATAATTTTCCTACAAAAATATTTGTACCTAAATATGAGTGAAAAATATTTTTAAAATATACAAAACAGCATATGTTAAGTATCTAAACTGCTTTAATAAATTGAATTAAGTAAAGGAGAAGTAAGCAAATAATACTTTTCCGAATATTGATTTAATAATACTTACACGCACAATTTAAATTAAGAGAATCGGGACGAATATTCCAGAAACCGATTCGACATCCTTGATCGTTACCACTATTGCTTTTTGCTTCCGAAGCAACTGACAACCCAGCAGCAGATTTTATCTTATAGAAGCCAAGAATACAGAAAAGCTGGTAACTAAATAGATAATTTGCAATAAAAAATATATTGCGGTTCTAAATTGAGTTAAAAACTATCCTATCATTTAAGTTGGACCAAACTGAAACTGCGTGCAAAATTTGGTTAAAATCGATTCAGTAGCTGAGGAGTCCATTGGCCACAAACACAGGGACACGTAATTTTCATATACTTTAAAGAGTAATATTTGAAAAATATTTTTTTCGGCCGTTTAATCGGTCCGAGTTTACCGATTATTAATAATCGGCAAAGTGGTCGATTATGGCTGATTAATCGGTACTGCCGATTAATCGGTGCATCCCTAATATTACCTTTATCCACTTGCCCCTTCAATTGTAACAGAAGTTGCTTGTGTAATGTGGACCAGCGCATGCAGGAAAAAAAAAACAATGTGGTCTTCTCTACGAAGTCATTTATACAAATTAATCTAAGAAAATTAATCAGTTAACCATTTACATAAAATTCAGGGATGATGAGAAAAATTTAGTAAGACTTATGATACACTAGGTGGCCAAAAGTATCCGGACACTTTCAAAAATTCACATTTTTACATATAGCTGGAGAAATAAGTGATCAATTGTTCTTTAACTTTAGTCATACAAAATATAGACTTCACCGAACATTTCCAACTTGAAATTAAATTACCCTTGCATTTGGGGGACGATAAGAAGGGGGGTCGAAAGAATAACCGTTTTTTGACCATAACTCTTTGAAAATAGCTCGGAATAAGCTATGCATTTCAGTAATTAATTAGCATACTATGTATAATTACTATACAAATTCAAATGAACGCACCACTCTTACTTCCGAAGATATGAAACATTTTTTAAAAAACGGCAATTTTATTTGAAGGGTTTTTGCTCATAACACGCAGAGTTTTTGATCAAACCTTATCAAAACTTCAGGAAAGATGACAAAATACAAGAGAAAGAACATACTAAAACGGTTTTTAAAAATATTAAAAATCCGATGAGATATGAACGTTAAAAGGAAAAAAAAAATTCACGGCGCATGCGCGAACGACAGAAATTTATAACTACAAAAATATTGTAGCCTGGTATATACTGCATCTTATAAAAAAAGTTCCAGTTGAATATCATAAAAATTGAAAAAGATATCAGCGATCTAGTGAGCTGTATTTCATTCATTCGGAGACAATACATACATAGTGAGGGTCTGTCCACAAAGAGCTATTTTTAAAATAAAGGTTATTTCGTCATCGTTCAAAACCAACGTTTCAGGGGGTCTCCGGATACTTTTGGCCACCTACTTATAAGGTCTTTTTGGCCGAATGGGCGAAATGTGACTTCTATGCCAACTATAAATTTTTAAACAGTATACAATTTAACATTGAAAAATATGCTCGATTGTCCCCACACTATTTGTGAACAACCCCTCTCCATTTATGAATTGACTGCAAATGAATGAATTACAGCTCACTAGATCGCTGATATCTTTATAAATTTTTACGATATTCAACTGGAACTTTTTTTATAAGATGCAGTATACACCAGGCTACAATATTTTTGTAGTTATAAATTTCTGTCTTTCGCGCATGCGCCGTGCAAAATTATTTCCTTTTAACGTTCATATCTCATCGGATTTTTATTATTTTTAAAAACCGTTTTAGTATGTTCTTTCTCTTGTATTTTGTCATCTTTCCTGAAGTTTTGATAAGGTTTGATCAAAAACTCTGCGTGTTATGAGCAAAAACCCTTCAAATAAAATTGCCGTTTTTTAAAAAATGTTTCATATCTTCGGAAGTAAGAGCGGTACGTTCATTTGAATTTGTACAGTAATTATACATAGTATGCTAATTAATTACTGAAATGCATAGCTTATTCCGAGCTATTTTCAAAGAGTTATGGTCAAAAAGCGGTTTTACTTTCGACCCCCCTTCTTATCGTCCCCCAAATGCAAGGGTAATTTAATTTCAACTTGGAAATGTTCGGTGAAGAATATATTTTGTATGACTAAAGTTAAAGAACAATTGATCACTTATTTCTCGAGTTATATCTAAAAATGTAAATTTTTGAAAGTGTCCGGATACTTTTGGCCACCTAGTGTATATGACTTCTCATGTAATTTTTTATGAGGTAGAAGTTAACAAGAAGTTCTGTCAAGAACTAAACGAGCCTACTTTCCCGTACATCGACATCGGCAATCTAGCATCTAATCAATATTCTCTTGAATATCTGAAACTGAAAATTATGTCAAACCTACCTTTATAACACTTAAAGCTGATTTCTAAAAGCAAAATATACCCCTCTCATCAGATGATCAGGACACGTAAAAAGTAAATAAACGAGTAAATAAAGTTTTGTCGCACCTTTTAAAGAATGTAACTGCTATAGTTCTTCCGTAGAAAAAATTCACAATCGCTTTTAAATGAAAAAAAAAAAAATAAATAAATAAAAGTACAAAGAACATCAAAACACATTTTATCGAAGAAAGAAAAAAAACCTCGTTCGTTAATAAAATATCTCGAATTTTATTTTTAATCCGTTGCCAGTTGTTAAATATAAGTAAAGAATAAAATGCTCTCGTGAATGAACAATTTTTGTAATCAAAAAAAAAAAAAAAAAAAAAAAAATATCGTCTGCCAAAAAAAAAAAAATAAATAAATAAATAAATAAATAATAATAATAATAAATTAAACAAAAAAAAATGAATAAATAAACAAAAAATCGTCTGCCCAGTCAGTCATTTTTTTCTGAGCCTGCATTTCCGCCATGTTTGCGGAGTCGGAGTCGGAATCAGAGTCCTCACAGAAGATTTTTCAGAAAAGTACTTTACATACATTTTTTATCAAAACCGTTTTCTTACACAGTTAGTTTGAAGGAAATCCGCCTTTAAGTTCAGAATCAACATTCAATTTAAATTTCCCAGCAGGCGCTCATGTTAAAATTTTTTTGAACGGTTCATCATTGAACGAAAAATGGTTCAAATTGAAAAGTGAAATATGGGAATGAGTCTCTCCGAGATCTTTCGAACAAAAAAAGTTTATTCAATTCGGACGGTTCACTTAAAAGTTATTAGGTGGAGAAAAGTTGCTTGAACGGTTCAATGTTGAACGAAAAAAATGTTCAAATTGAAAATTTAAATACGGTAATGAAGTATCCTTGCCGAGATCTTTCGAACAAAAAAAAGTTTGTTTAAATCGGACTGTTCACTCAAAAGTTATTAGGGGTGAGAGCTTGTTTGAACGGTTCAATGTTGAACGAAGAATTGTTCAAATCAAAAATGTAGATACGGGAATGAAGTATCCTTGAAAAGATCTTTCGAACAAAAAAAAGTTTGTTCAAATCGGACTGTTCATTCAAAAGTTAGTATCGCGGGACCGGTTATTTGAACGGCTCAAAGTTGAACCAAAAATTGTTCAAATCAAAAAATCAAATACGGGAATGAGCTATACTCGCCGAGATCTTTCCAACAAAAAAAAGTTTGTCCAAATCGGAATGTTCATTCAAAAGTTATTAGGGGGGGGGGGGCAGACAGACTGACAGACCCCGACAGACCGACCGACAGACCGACACACAAATTCCCCATCTCAATACCCTACTTTCAAATTTTTAATTTTTCGATATTCATTTTACCTCTTTATTTTTTTAACTTGGCGATATTTTTTTTAACTTGGCGATTTTTTTTGGACTTTCCTACTTTTTTCGTCTTTCTTTTATTTTTAACGGGAAAGTAGGCTAAAAAGTAGAAAAGCGGATCACCGTATCCTGACTCCCCTTGCTATATTTTGCATTTTACTATCTTGCAAAAATCACATGAAGTGAAATGTATCGAATTGATATATGCTACTTAAAAGAGAGTAATACACTACAACATTTCTCTTAATTCTATTTATACACACAAGTTCATTCTAAAAAAAGTCATCCTTAACGGTTTTGTTTCATATTTTAGTTATTTTATCGTGTAAAGGCTTCATCGAACATAACAAGTAAATATTCATCTAAAAATAAATAAGTCATACGGCATTACACATTTTTCTTATTTATACTGCTATGTATCATAAGGAATACCTATTTTAACTTTCTAAACGTAAGATCAACAAATCATTTTCATTGTGGCCTATCTTATGAAACTTTCTAAGTTAAGGAAACAACCATAAGCTTATAAGCACTAACTGATTACTAATAAGCTAATTAGACGTGGTAAGTCCAGTAATTAATCATCCTTCATTAAAATCCAGATTACTCAGGGAAAAGCACAAAAATTATAATTAGAAGTACCTCATTTTAATTAAAATTTTATCTCCATATTAAAAGCGCAAATTTAGTAACTAATCAATTTTGCCTTAGCATTTAATCAACGAAAAGACCGTTTTGCTCATTAAATATTTTTTGCTGGTTTTAGATTAACAGTTTTGAATATGTTGAAGGTTTATAAGAAATATATTAAATTAAAATTAAAAATAAAGACAATTAATGCTTCTCTATCCTTGTGTTTAATGTGTTTTGTGGATTGATTCGAGCTGAAGTGTTTAATTTCTAGTTGAAAGCATTTTTTTATCCGATTAGTTTTTATGAAACACATGTTTTAATTACTTCTAAAAATGTGTTTTTTTATCACCTCAAGAATGCGTACTGAACTTTTAGTAAATTATGGCTTTATTAAGTGAACGTATGGTATAGATCGGTTGACGTTAATCGAATCCCTTTATTAAAATAGAGGTTTGCGTTTCTGATAACATTTATTGGTTTTAAACTTGCACAAAGATTTTTTCATTGCAAGGTCATTCCATGGTGACTAACGATTTGAAAGCTAAAGTATGAAGAATAATTTAAGGCTGAATTTGTAGATTTATGATTTAGATGGTGGCTTACGCGTCATTTCGATCAAAAACTTAAAGCAAAAAAATTACTGATCGTTATTTTTCTGCAAAAATGGCAATGTGACTCAAGTAGCTTTTTTAAATTGAGCACAATTTGCCCACGCTGTATAAAAACACGTTACTTTATTCGAATAACCCTTACAATTAAACAGATCTAGTTTTAGACAATACAGTGAACGATCACTTATACACCGCCTCATTTATGCGTCTTTTTCACTTATACGACGATTTTGAATGGTCCCAGCACATTCCATAGGAAAATAATGATAATATCATTCGTTTATGCGTTGTTGGAAAGATAACTATTTCACTTATGCCCCGAGTTTTCCGTAAAATGTCAAAAATATAATTTATTTTCTTTAAAAAATAAGCATTTCTCTTTAATTTTTCACCCTTTTTTGCTCACGGAAGGCATTTTTTCCGCATGAACTAGAATTCGGAGAGGGACAACTATCTAATCTGGATCGTTTTAAAGGGAAAATATTGTAATTAGGTATGCTACAATTTTTGTTCTCTCATTATCATTGCAGTTACGTTACAGTAATTTCCTAACTGTAGTAATATGTCCGTTTTCTATAGAAACATTCTTATTCACTCTCTCATTAGAGCCTATGTTGGGTTTTAGTCCTTTAAATAGGCTTGTTCACTTATACGCCTCTCTCACTTATGCGCCTTTTTTCTGTTGGTCCCTTGGGCCGGCGCATAAGTGAGAGTTCACTGTAAGTAGAAATAAAACCCAGTACAGAGGGCACTTATTTTACTACATAGTCTTCAGCATAACATATACACTACCCCAGTAGCATCAAGTCATCGGATTTTGCTCGGCAGATCATCGAACTCCCCGTAAACTGATCCCGTAACGCACGATGACATCGTTCCGATCAGTATCCGAGCATGGTTTTCGATGAGCTACTTTTCATCGGAAAGCGATATCCTTCTGACCAACTTTCCCAAAGAAAATAAGCCAAGCATCCAAAATTGATCCTAAATTCATCGGCACGGGACTGCACTGCTCGTAAATTGCTCCAAATCTCATCGTATTTCGAGCAAAACTCATCGGGTTTTGCTGCTCGGATTCTGTTTGGTCGATGGATATTGGAGCAATTCCTGATGAGAACTCATCGACTCCGATTATCGGCCAATGAGAATGTCATCGGGTTTCGATGAATGGTCGATCATTGGTCAATGATATTATACTGCGAGGGTAGTAGCACTCTCATAGACATCTTTTACTTTCACGCGAGGGGGGGGGGGGTAGAGAGTCAAACGTGTGTCTAACCAATATTGTAGTATGATTAGCAGTACGTACCCCGGATTCTGAGTTAGTTGCCCTTGTTGCTGCTCCATTGACTAGTGCTACTAAAGTGGTACTGTTTTTTTGCGCTTCTCTTTGTATACATTTTTCACATCGTGGGAAATTTATTGCTTACATATCCACAAAACTGCCATGAACAATTGTAATTTTGCAATTGTAATAATAGTTTTATGCTGTCCTCGAGTCAGCTAAGTTTGTCTATATGGATGTAAAACATTTTCACAGTGTAAATTTAATAAGGTATGAATGTAAGAAAAAAGACTGACAACATCACCAAGTGCGTAGTTTAAGATATAGACCTGTCTTTATAGTTGTATTGGGTATCACAAGAAAAAGTATTTAAAAGGTTATAGTTGGTTTTTGTCCAAAATTTCAGTTGTTTAGAAAGAAATTATTAGAAAATGTTACGAAAAAACAGACGTAGTTTCCTATTTCCCTCTTAAAGTAAACAAGATGTTTGTTTTTCTTACAAAATGGTCAACGAAAACTCCCGATTGAAACTTTTTTCAAAAATTTAATCTTCTTTTAGGAATAAGTATTTTGATACATTTTCTACTGGAACGAACCAAAACTACTCTTGAATGAGTTTTAAAATACGTTATTTGATCACAAACAGAATGCTTTTATGTTTGGTATTGGCCCTCGTTAAGGTTTTCATTTTCTATGGATCATTTTTTCTCTTTCTTAATAGTTTTTTTCCCTAAAAAGAAAAAAAGTTTAGAAATGCAGGATTAAAATTTGAAACATAATATTTTTCTAAAGGAAAAAAAAAACATGCAGTCTCTTTTATTATGCATCAAAATATCTGTTAACAAGATATAATTGTTTAAAAAAATATAGATAAAAAAACATTTAAATAACTAAACTATGTGTTTGTATTATATGCATAACACACAGTACTGCTAATACAATTAATAACACATCAACTTTTAAAGAAGTTACCAAGAACGTCTGGGCTTTCTTCAACTTCTTGCTAAAGATATAATTCACACACATGCTACAACTCACATTCATTTTCGGAATTGCATAGCAATAAACATTTTACAGTTACTGATAGTTACGCAAATGGAATTTTAAATGCTTTTATTCCTACAGGAAGTAAACTATGTGAATGTGTTTCTTAATTACGAATTAAAAGTGCAGTATATGTTGAGCCACAATACTAAACCCTCCGTACTATCAAATTGAAGTTAAGTGAAGCGTACCATTGGATCGAGCAAATGACGTCATAACCACCGTATAAAATGTTGCACGTACAGTTCTCGTGGCAGTTCACCTTGCAGCTCGGCCGTTGGTAGCCGCTTGTGTCTTTGTTTTAGCTTGTGTTTTAACCTCGTTTATGTTCTTACCATTCACGTGTTCTTAATAAATATGTTCTTAGCATTCACCATCCTAGTCTACTGCATCTGCTTCTTACAATTGGATACACTACAGTATAGTAGTACGATAATATGCTTAGATATTTTGCAGTAATTTTATTTATTAAAAAAAATCATTTTACTAGATTATAAAATGTTAATATATTTCTTTTATACTTAAACTTACCAAGAAGAATTTGCCAATAACATTTAGAAATATGAAATATATAAGCATGAATGATTTTGCTAACATTTATTATTTTTCTGAAAATTATATTTAGAAATACTCATCTCGAGATGCTGACGCTTGTAATTTCTTAAACTAAATTGAAAATACACTTTAATAAATCTAAAGCATATGTTACATCAATCTTGAGTTCATTTTTAAATTTGAAGCAAAGTTATATTTTCAAAATGGAACTTAAGTATCTTATTTACATATTTGTTGACACTTAGGCAGCTTGCAATGAAAGACAATTAGGGTTTTTTTTTTAAGTGGCATGCCTTACATTTTTATGCATGCATTGCATTCTTACAGTCCATAAATGTTGATGTTTGAAGCCGTCTGTTTATGAATCATAGCCTCGGTTGAAATATGCGTTTAGAAAATTAGTAACAAGCGATATAAATGCTGAATATTTATAAACAGTTATGAAAATAATGTTTTCCCGATACACAGCGTTAAATATTCTCTTGAATTAAAAACCCGTTTAATATCGTTAATGAATAATTATTTGAAATGTATCACATTAGGAAAAATAAACTCCTTAGAATTAAAAAGAACTCATTTAGTTAAACGAAATGGGTAAACTTTCTGTAACTGAGTTAAATCTTATCTAGACTTTTGTTAAAGAATTACCAAGAAGGAGGGAAAAAAAACCTTGACTGAATTTTAATCGAAAAGAGTCTTTTTAGTTTCTCACAAGATGTAATCTAAGTAACAAAGGAAAAGAGAAAAAAATCTGCATATTCAAAGGGTGTCTTATCATTTGCATATGAAAGAGGAGCATATCTTTTAGTATCTGTGTTCTTAGGTAAGTCTTAGGAAAGAAGTGAAATAAGGAATGCATTTGTAAGAGCTATCTGTAGAAAATGAAAAGCTTTTGTAAGTTCAGTGACAAATTTTTATGAAATATACTTGTGACTGTTATGTTCTTGCATTTTGCTGGTGATTCTGTTTTTGATACATTTTAATCATCAGGAAAACTCTGTCACACAATAACAAATATTTGATAGCATCAGTTCATGAAATCTTTTCATATATTTAATGTGTAATAAAAGTTTTCTAGGTTTATTTTATGACTTTTTAAGCAAATACTTTTTAACAGCATATAGTTAATTTTAAAAAGTATTTTCTAATTTTGTTTTTCGAATTACGTGCGAAAGGACTGATTAAACGAATATGAGATCAATAAATAAATGAACAAATGAATAAAGAAGCAAATGAGCATATAAATAATTTAATGAGAAAATGAAGACATTAAGCATTAACCACTGTTAGAGCATGTGAAAACAAGCTTTATTATATCGGATAACAACTTGCTTGTCTATAAGTACGATTGGTTAAAGAAGATCTATTAGTTCCCAGTGAAAATTAATAAAAAACTCTATAGTTTAAGCAATCATTTTGAAAATATTAATAAGTTATAAACATTAATTAGTTTCTTTTAAATATTTATTTAATAACATCTAACGGTTAAGTAACAGATATTGAAATGAAAGCAATATTGTTAAATTCGATGTAAGATTCAATCATAGCTGACCATTTTATTTCATTGGTTGTAAAGTAAGGAAATTATTACATTCACGAAAAATTTCCCTGAGTTTCTTTTTCGTTTTTTTCACTGACGGCTGTATGGAGTGCCAGATTAACTGCACAGATAGTTTTGATTCTTAATCTTTTATCCGGTGGGGAACTTGGAGATATGGGCTTTTACGAAATTGAATCATATGAAGGAATTGAAAATATATATGATATATAA
Source organism: Uloborus plumipes (assembly GCA_038373865.1). Lineage (NCBI taxonomy): Eukaryota > Metazoa > Arthropoda > Arachnida > Araneae > Uloboridae > Uloborus > Uloborus plumipes. The sequence goes on along the minus strand of JAXGGA010004422.1, from coordinate 15,462 downwards.
AATGGAAGTCATGCGGAGTACTTCAGACGCTTTGAAGTTTAATTTTGAACCTTTAGTGTCAGATTATGCCCAGCAGTATGAAGCTTTGCCTACACAAGCATGTTCTCAATTGACATGGCCTGTTTCAGATTTTTTTTAATACGGAGAGTTACGAGTTTGTTTAGAGACTGATTTCCTTGTGTAATAGTGCAGTGACCAGTGAAAGATACATTGGCAAAAATTATATTAGTATTTTTTAAATATTAAAACAAAATTATAAGTATTACCAACATTTAATGATGAAATAATTATTAATTCTGTAATATTTGGCTGATGTAAATTTAGGGTCTTCAATTGCAAATAACAGTTTCGTACACTTAACAATAAAGTTAAACTACAAACTGAAAAAAAAAAAAACTAATTGTTGGTTTCAACTTAAGCACAGCCAAAGGTATACTTTTACACAACCTCTAATTAACCCCTGCAAACATATCGCTGTGTAAATATTTTTTTCGTTTTCGTAACTTTCGTGACTATTTTTTGCTCTGCCCTGGTGAGGCTTATTTCATTATATGACATAACATTTTACTTAAAGAGTGTGATATGAAATAAGTTGTTTGCAACAGCCTCAGGAGAAAACACAAAATAGATGACAAGAAAACAAAAAGTTCCATTTATGCTACGTGCCTCATTAATCCTCAGAGACCACGCTATTTGTTAGACTTAAGGCCGAGAAAGATGTGGAAATCCAAATGGAGAAAAATGGCTTCATGAAGTACCTGATGTCAGATATTTCTTACACGAGCTTTTACTTGGTTTGAACATTTTGGTAGAGAAGCTATTGACTGTGTATATTCATGCTTAAATAATATGAATGAATCTATTGAAGCATTGAAATTTATTGAATGTACGAGACAGTATTCGTTTTGAATTTAAAAGGGATTGTCAAAATATTTTGAATTTATTGTGGGCTTTTCTAAATCCTGTTTAATGTAAAGCATTTTATGTTAATTATATGTTCAGTATTTTTTAACTAAAGAAATGAAAGTTTGAGGTTTTTAGAAAGAATTACTGATTATGTTAAAAAAATAGATGTTATAAATATTTAAAAAGAAAAAACAGCAGTAGTCGAAGTGAAAACGCGTAGATGTTAATATTTAGTCCCCCTTATTGTCAGTTTAGTAGGAAAGTGAAAAAAAAAAAAGTAAAGTTTTCAGCTATATACAATTTTGTATCCCCGTTCTTTTGTTAACTATTGTTGTGTAATAAATGTATTTTAAAGTATTCCATTGACAAACTTTACTTTCACATATTGCCGAAAAATTTTCCTCCTTCTTGTTTTTCCGAGAAAGAAAAGTAGGGTGAGTTCTGGTAAGTGCGTACCCTTTTTTTCAAAGTTCATGTTCTCAAAGATGCTGCTCTGTTGAAAAATCTTGTACACTCACAATTTTTTTAGTTTTCTTTCCAGATCCTTTACTAAGATTTTCAAGCATATAATATGTCAAATAAACCATAAGCATAGGTTTTGTGACCTGGTTTATGACACCTATTCTAAGGTACGCACTTTCCCTACCTAGCGGGGTAAGTGCGTCCACCTTAAATTATGTGAATATGAGCAGGAAAAAACTTCTGGCACATATTAAATATGTTAGGTAGTTGCCTTGGGATAATTCCTAATACTAGAGATCAGCACTTGCTTGCATGGATGAAACGCAATCAGTGATAACCCACGTGTCTTGCGAACAACTGTGATTTGAAGATTGAGAGAGTTGTGTCTGTGATTCTTCTTCTGTCCTTTTAATAAAACCAAGTGAGCAAATGTAAGTTGTTTTTATTTAGTAATAATCACTTATAGTCTACATAGTTTATTTTGGTTAAATACATTAATCAGTCTGTGTTTAAGCCAGGGTTCGCACTTACCCCTTCTTAAATGTAAGATGAGACATGTGCGTCCAATAGCGTTGTTGTAAGTGCGTACCCCTGTGATTTTCTTTAATTCTATTTGTATGGTAGATCGTTAGGTGACCTGAGTGAACAATTCGTTTTCTTTCTTTTTTTTTTTTAATAAATACGGTTTTAAAATATTTTTCTTATTAGAATCAGCAGAAGTAAGAACAAACACAAAATAAAGAGCGAAAAAAAAAAAAAAAAAGAAAAGAATTGATCATGATATGATACTTGTACTTTTTTTTCCTTGTACATTGAAATAGTTTTTCACAAGGTGTTCTAAATTTTTCTTCAATATAATTTATTAATTACTCCACCTTCGTTTTTTTTTTTTGAATAAGTTGGTTCCTTTTTTAGTGTTTCACTTAATTTCATTGCTTCATTTGTCATTCTGGTTTAAATTAAGTATAGCTTATGATCGCTATTTTCAACAAAAAATTCACTAACTGATATCTAAAAGCAATGTATTTCAGAGGTAATGAATAAAATTGAAATCTTATGCCGCATTCAATGTAAATATAAATACTTGATGGAAATGACGTCGGATTTATAATCAGCTTATAAAAGAGTTATAAGCAAAATTAAAGGCGAATTACGAGTGTCGGATTTTCCACGTAATGGTACACACTTGCCTCATCATAATGGTACGCACTTGCTCCGCATAATAGTACGTATATGCCTCATCATAGTGGTACGCACTTGCCCCATCATAATGGTACGCACTTACCCCCACCTTATTTTAAAGAAAGGGAAAGTGCGTACCGTCATATAACTAAATTTTAGTTAGAGTATTTGATCAAAATACCCCATATATGTTATTAGTAGCTATTACTCAAAAGAAACAACTTGCATTTCTTGACTTCAATTGCTTGATATGACTACAAGAGAAACTGAAACAAAACCCTCTCAATCTTTACTTTAGAGTTTTTTTGAAGATATTTAAGTTGTCTCTGATTGTGTTTCGTCTATTGAAAATCCAGGCCTGAATTCTACCTACAGAAATTATCATTAGACATTTATCTAACATAGTCGATGTGTCGCAGAAGCCATTTCAGGACAGTGTTCACATAATTCCCAGTGGACGCACTTACCCCGTGGACGCACTTACCAGAACTCACCCTAATGAATAATTTTTTTTCACACATTTGTTACTAAGAGTTAGCATGCGTCCCCCCATTTTTCAACTTGTTAAGGTTTTTCAGGGCTTGAAATTTGCTGTGAAATATTCTCTTTCATGTAACTGATAGTATGCGCAATCTCATATTTATATTCATAATGAAAATCGTGACTAGAATGATAAAATGTTGCCTGTATTGAGAGCAAGATTGTATTTAAAAAGGTAATAAAAAAAAAGAACTAAAGAAAAGCACAAAAGTTTTGCGAAAATATGAGTTGTGTAAGGTTTTTAACTTTTATAATCTGACATGCAAAGCTTTACTTATTAATATTCCTATATGTTCCTAACCCTTCAGGGCTTCACAGCCATAGCTACATATAGTGCGAAATGTAACGTTTATTTTTTTCCTAAAATTTTAGTAGTATTTCATTATTTAGAAAGCAAAAATAATCTTTTACTAATTAAATTTTATTATGTAAAGCAACGGGGAAAACTATTAAATGGGAAATTTATCACATTTTGATTTTTTTTGTAGCACAAATATTGTCCGAGCCCAAAAAATTGCATTTAAGTATACATTTTTTTGACTTAAGCCTTTACATCTTACCTGCTTACCAGCAATGGCAAAGGAGTAAAATCTCGCTTAAGCCTCTTAGTCACATTAGGCTCTTGAACTTTTTCTGTATTTACCTATTTATCTTTGCTTTAGAAAATTCTGCACTTTTGCTTAAATTACATTAATCTTATCATTTTTATTGATAGCCATTAACTGTTTAGGTCATAGATGGTGTTCATTTTTATTTGAAGGTTGTGTATCAACTAAACAAAACTGTCTCCTATTTAGTGGCGAATTTAGTTTGAATTATGACTTTATTGACAATATTTTGCATTTTTGGAATTCTATTTAGTCTTTCTATATGATTTTAGACAATGTTACGAAAATAGATAATACTGTGGCATATCATTGTATATAATATAATATGTGAATAGTTTATGGCAGCATAAATTACAAACAGGGATTACGTAATTTTGTTTCTAGTATTTTTATATCGCCTTTGTTCCACTTTTCCTGAAAAAAAAATGATCGCGACATACAGGGATTTCTTAGATTTTGCTCTATTTCTTACTCATATATGGCAGCCGAAAACATTCACTTCGTCACAGTTTTAAGCAAATTATAAGTCAGGACTGGGAAATATGACTCTAAAACATTATGAAATTAGACGTACACTTACAGCAACTGTGGAAATGAATCTCACACATTTAAATCTCAGGCCATTTTTCCGAAGAAAATATTGATTTTGTTATTCCAAAACGGGACTATTTTCTTGAAATAAAGTATACAATGCTTTATTACAGTCAAATAATGACTTTTTGTGGGGTTAGTGTTTTTGCCATTATATATTATGAAGTTTCTAAGTGAACATAACAGCACGCGTAACGGATTATTGAAAGCAAATATTGCTCTAAATTTGTCCTAAAATGGATTACAGTAATCACATATTTTTATGTATTATATAAATATATATTTATACAAATAGAAATTGCTTTTTTTCAATTAATTATTTGTGTTAAATATTGCATTAATAAATTAAGCTATAGCGTTCAGATTTATAATTTTAAATAAAGCATAGGATATTTTTTTATTTATTGCATTATGATGCTGTTCACTAACTTTGTACGAAAAACTATTTTCAATTTTAATGAATGTTACTTAAAGTTAAATAAAAAGCTTTTTTTTTTTTTGAAGAGTGCTATAGAAACTTTGAGCAATTAAATATGAATCACGCACACTCAGCAATATGCAAAGAAGATGTAAATTGATGCAACGTTGAAAAAGATCCTTTCACCCCAAACGTCTCATTAATCCCCAGCGGGAAAGCTATTCGTTGGACTTAAAGCCAACTGCAAATAGAGAAAAATGATCTCATTACTTTCTTGATGTTTCTAATGGGGCGCTTTGTTGCACGCATTTGTATTGGTAAATGAAAGTCCTTGCTAAATGGGTGTCACAGGTACGTAAACAAAATGAAACCAGTGTTGTTGAACTGTATTCACACGTTGATTTTTTTTATCGGTTTACGCAATACACAGCTGCTGTGCACATGTATTTAATTAAAGATTTCATTTAAAAAGTAGTACTAATTCAGTAACACAATGCATTCAACGCCTAAAGTAATTCCAATGCCTTAATTTCCTTTTATAGTGATGTAAAAGCGTTTTAGTAATGATAATTAATACCTATTCACATACAAATTGAATGAAAGTTGATGTGAAGAATATCATTTAATTTCGGTCAACTGAACAGTTACGGGAAATCTGGAAAGCGGAGAAAGAACACATTTTATTTTTTATTTCGCAGTTTTGTGTTGTAAAAAACATTTTTAGCTAATAATAGCGCTTGAAAAATTAGGCTCACTAAATTCTAGAGTAACCCATTAAAATGAATGACGAGACATACGTCATTGCATGTCAAGGGGTTATTTTGTGCAACTTTATTTTCTTTTCCAATGAAAAGGTTGTCTAGTAAAACCCTAAAGCTCATGGAAGCTTCGTAATGAGCATTTATGGATTTAATAATGTTGGATGCAAAAATTATATATTTCAATTAAAAACAATGCAAAATATTTTTAAAGTCTTTATTTTAGCAAATCCTTTTGCGAAACAATTCCAAACTTTGATATGAACCTAATTTTATATACCTTGGTTTAATTTTAACCAATTATAATCGGATAGCTATTCGGCAAAGGTTTGGCCATTTCTTTAAGCTGTGTGAGCATTCGGAAAATTTAGCATGATTTTGAATTTTTAGTTTCGTTAATTTAGCTTTCTAGAAACTAGTTTAATCGCTTGTTGTATTATTATTTCTTTTTTTCCCTTAAAAAATATAATATAATTTATTTTTATCTACGTAGTCTCTACTAAATTGTATGTTTGTACGCGTCAAAACACTCAAGTTTGAGTTCATATTGTAACGCTGTCGATTGCATTGTGTAGGGAGTGCAGCTTCAGTGAGGCAAAAACGTATTGCTGTGTTGCACACTGCAAATCTTCTCTTCCCATATTGATTTTTTCTTCTTGCTAACATCAGTTAGAGGGCACGATAAGGACCTTTTTTTTAGTTTTTCACAAGCGTGAAAAATACCAAGTGATACTTTTTAATCTGATATTCATCAGGTGGTAGTTTGTTTAGGCATGATTAATATAAAAAATATTTTAAAATGTCATGACATATTGAATCACTATTGTAAAATAAAATTGTTCGTCATCTTTCACCTTATACGTGGTAAGAAGATTTTGCCTTAGATAATATGAAACAAATACATTTGTAATGATGGAGCTTTTACCATGTATAATTGCAATGATGGAATAATACCTAAGAAAAAAACGTAGCGGTAAGTAATGCTAAGTAGTTAAGAAATATTGTTACAAGTTTTAGGATTTGTAATGCTATTTGCGCTTTATGGTTATTTACAAATATATGCGTTGCCTATGCAGTTATTGCTGGCTTTTTTTCTTTTTTAAATTCACAATTTTCTTTTACTTATTCTCTTTTTATATGTTCACAAAACAATTTTTCCATATTATTGAATATATCAAACAAATAAATTCTTTTTTTTTCTTTCGTTATTTAAGTACATTCAATTTTCTGATGCATGCGTATATGCAGGTACATGCGCTCATGTGGCGAAACGTCGTGAACAAAGCTAAATGTGCAACTACTGAGGAAACATTTTTCTGTACTCTCAGATACGCGTTTTATGTGGTGATAAGACAGAAATGTGGAAAGAAATGGCCAAGAAAGATTTCAGATCAAAGCGGGAATGGCGAATTCTTGCACTGCAAGAAGAAGAAAACCGTAAAAATAGCAATATAACACTAAAAGAAAGTACCTAGAAATAATCTCTCGCACAGAGTAAAGCATAGAAAACTATTTCGAAAGGAGCATTGCTGAAGGAAAAATAAATTACAGCTGTGTCAAGGCTATGAAATCCCATGCATAGTGTACTAAAAGTATATTTACACTATGATTGGCCAATACCTAAAATTACGAATTAGATTACGAAACAAAGCTATTAGCATGGAAAGGAAATACTTGCAATTTGAATTAGTAAAACTGTTATCATGAGATATTGCCATACTTAAACGACTATAGTTGTATTAAGGTTTAATTAATTCATTAATTTTAAAGTTACATAATGGCGTATACGTAACAATCGGCAAAAAATGTTGTGCATTTAGGGGCTTTTCTTAAAAAAAAATAGTGTCCAATAAATTGTTTATATATTTTTATATCATGTATTGCACCATAGGAAGAAACATACGATGAAATTAAAATGGAAAACGCTACGAGGGGGAGAGGGATATTTGGTCACGATAAAAATTTTAACATCGTATTTCTTAAGCTACTCTCGTAAATGGTATAAATTGCAGATATATTTTAAAAATTGATATGACTTTCTTACCTTACACTTCTCCTTTTTTCCTGAGAGGGTGGTTTTACTTCTTATGAATCTTAAACTAACATTTGAAAGATGAGCATTTTATTCGTGTATTTTTTAGTAAATGTAAAATGAAATAAACATTTAAAAGCTCTTAATAACACTTTATTGTATCCTTTAATATTAACTTACCAGAAACTGGAATTTAAAGGAAATACAATATGTTGGTCATTTCTTATATTTACTTTATGTACTCTGTAAATTTTGCTTCTAAATATATTTGGTTCTCCAAAAGATAAACCACAAAATGATTTGTTAAATATTGTTTCTCTTCAGAAATTTGAAAAAAAAAAAAAAAAAAATAGAACGTAGAATTGGAAGCATAAAAGAATGGTAAATGTGATAAAAAGCAAAATGAAAACAAGAAAGGATACGTTCAAACCAAGATGAAGAAAATGTTTGCAGTAGAGGCGAATTTTGTAATAAAAATAAAATGGTAGGCGCAGCATAGCGGTGATGCAAGCTATATATACACATCACATGTAGCACAATGTAGGTAATGCTTCATTTGATATTAATGTTTTCTTTCATTGAATATAAATGGTATTACTTTGTTGAATTTTCACTCATTTCTTTTTTTCTTCATAGTAACAAATATAATTTTAAATTACTAATATTCATTAAAAATGGGACATTAAAGTTTTTTGGCGCATAAAAGCTAACTTGCATTAAATATGATGTGTTTTTTTCTAATCCATCAAATAATTTGTAACTTTAAGATAAAATAATGAATTTGATTTATAATCAAAATTGAATTGGTGGGGGAGGGGTCTTAACAATTGCTTTATGAAAGTATGTGCAAGAGAGCATAAAAAGTTTTGGAAACCAGTGCAGTAAACTATAGTAAAATATAACAAAAAGTAAGCATTCCCTAAGGATTCACATTAATGAAAAATATAAATCGAGGGAAAAAAAGAAAATTTATTATAATTCAGCATAAATTATCTTTAAACTCAGCAAAGAGAAGGAAATTGGAGGATTAAGTTCCAGTTTACTGAATCTGCCGGTACTTTTCTACGTTCACGAGAAAAAGTTAAGTGATAATCGATGTCAAAAGAATTATTGATTAAAAATATCTAACAGAAAATTACGCTACCAGTGACTTCATTAATAATTACTCAGAATGTATTAATGTCGCGAGTGAAATATTGTTAATGAGCTATTAAACTAACTCCGTAATTAAAAGTATATAAAGAGGAATATTTATTTTTCTCAAAGGTTTCTGAGTGTTTTTTCGGTTTCAGGAATGAATGCGGCTGTGTCTGATTTAATGTCTAAGAGATTCAAATACTTATATTTTTTTTGGCTATGACTTTAGAATAATTTTTATTTTTTAAAAGAGAAAAACCGTAGACTCCCGATTATCGGCGGAATGTAGTGGCACGGTAATTGCGGATAAGCGAATACCGCGAATGATTTGAAAACAGGTAAAAATAATTCTAGCGTATGAGTTTAAAAAAAACAATAACTAACACATACATGTAAAGTATAGCTAAAAGAGATAACATTGAATGTAAAAAAAAATCTGGTAAAGCTGAAAACGAGAATAACAATTATTCTTGGGAAAATTAGTATTCTCTCAGTAAAACATTACAGTAAAAACAATGTAAAAGATCCACTGCAAAAAATGAACTGTTGTTTTTACAGTATAATACTGGTAGCCGAGGTTCCAGTTTTAAACTGTAAAATGAACAGTAATAAACAGTAAAACTAGCAATTTTACAGTTTCTTACTCCAAAATTAGAAATTTTAGTTGATTGTCGTAAAATTTAGCTGTATTATATTGTAAAAACAGCAGTATAATACTGGCAGCAGGGGTTTCACATTAAAACTGTAAAATGCAAGGTAATTCATTGTCAAATTAGCAATGTTGCAGTTTATTACTGTAAAATTAGCAATTTTACAGTTTAGTACTGTACAATTAACAATTTTACAGTTTAGTTCTGTACAATTAGCAATTTTACTATTTATCACATAAAATAAGTAATTTTTACAGTTTATTACTATAAATTTAGCTGTATTATACTGTAAAAACAGCATTCATTTTTTTAAAGTGCGCGGTAGACCGAACTGTATATAATCCGATCGCAAATAATTGGGAGTTAACTGTAATATTCTTAAATAGATGATTTGTTTCAAGCTTCAGCTTACATTTCAATTAGTTCATAGTATTTCCAGATATATAAGCAAAATCTGCGAACGTAATTTTATAAACTACAATTTTTAAACTTCTCTAAAACTACCTTATAAGCGTACGGTACCTCGATATAATGATTTATCTTTTTCTGCCTTCAATCAGATCCATAAAGATATAAGAGACTTGTCCGATGGATTTGACGGCCAACTGAAGCATGAAATTAAATGTCAAGCGCTAGGATTCAGTGTTCGGATGGATAATTGAAAAGAGAAAACTACTCACCACAGAAAATTATTCCTTTTATTTCCAGACACAAAAGAACACTGATATTCTCAAGAGATGAAACAATAGGGCTCAAGAAAGATATTAATGACAAAGATGCTTGATCACTTAAACATACAAGCGTTTAGATTCATAATAAATTGGAGGAGAAAAAAAATGAGAACTTTTGTTTATCAGAAAGCAGTATTAGCTTGATGAGGAAATTTACGACTGGCTATATTTTAATTACAAAATTAAGCATTTTGTTTAGTTAGAAATATAGACTCAAGCGAAAATATATTTAAGATGAAAAATTTAGGATTAAAATTTTTCCGAGTACCAAACTTTGTTTAATTCATATACACAAAAGAATATCTGATAAACAAACAACGAAATTCGTGTAAAATTACGGTTGCTTATATTGCATGAAAGCTTTTAGCAAAATTAAATGTGCATTTTCTTGTAAATCATGTAGTCCTTACTAAAGTTATTAAAAAAGGTTCTACACTTACTTCAGCTTTTCCTAGACATTAGCCTAAAAATGAAGTATTTGAAGGAGAAAAATAAAACTAGTTAAAACATTTTTATTGAAAAAATGCGTAAGCTTATAAACTTGCGTAAAAAATTCAAATATTGGAAATAACAAAATTGTAATGTCTCTTTTGAGTAACACTCTTCTTCTTCATAATGCTTTAGTTGATTAATAAACTCCGTAGAAACTCACAATGGGTTTGAAAAGAAATGATATACAAGGAGGTACTACTAGAGGTAATTACCCTAACTGTGAAAAAAAAGTCTAAACATACCAGTTGCTGAAGATAATTACAGCAATCACCTTATGAGAATGTGTTGGATCTTCAAACGTACAATTAATTATCGATATAAGCAGTTAAACACAAAGGCAGAAAACGCTTTGCGATCACGTAGAATGTAACATCATTAAATCCACCTAAGACTTGAAGCGCTGTATGAGCTTGAGACCTTACTTTCTTACCCCCCCCTCTTATGCCTATGTTTAGTGTGTAGCTTTCTCTAGTGTATAACTTTTAAGTTATCTGCAGATTCACTTACAACTGAATTTCTTGTTAAAAATATATATGAATAAATAAATGAAGTAGAGTATAAGAAATAAAAATACTTTTATAAATAATTGTATCAATATTTTATCTGTGCTTCTAAATCATTAGAAAATAGCTAGATGTTATGTATCTGTTTAGTTGTCAAGTTGAAACTTAGGCATTTGATGCACATTGAAAATAAATAATTTAAGTTCTTTTTTGAAACATTGAGCTTAAAAAATTAAAAATGGAATCAATTCAACCAGATCAGGTTGAATTGATTCCAATGCAACTACTTTTCTGAACGCAACTAATCCAGAAATAATTACTTGCGTAATTAATTTTTTTTCGCTGAATTCATTAATGTTTCCAATTTGAAATTCTTCTTCTCTATCTTTATAAGTTGAGCAACAGTCTTGTTCTGGAAATAAAACAACTAGTAAGAAACATTTTCTATCACCATTAATCGACCCCTTGTTATCTATCTCTTGTGTCTTAAAATTATCTTGCTTGTTTTAGGGCGAAATTTTTATGATGGCATTAAATTCACCCAATGGAACAGGTGAAAGACTTACTTCTTAACCTAAGCTTACACCCATTAAGGAATCAAATAAAATTTATGAAGGTGTTGTGTGTGTTTCATTTAAGTGATAGGTAATGAAGAGCTGTGTAAGAAACCTCTAGAGGTTTTGGGAAAATAGATTGATTTTCTTTTCTTTCTTTTTGGATACAGAAAACTTTTAATATGAACTTTATTGAGAAATCTTATAGTTTTATAACACTTAATAATTTCGAAATACATAATTCAAAAAATAAAATAAAACAAAAACAAAGTTTATAAATAAAGAAATAAGAGGGTAAACGATTGCGAATACACTTTCATCCACACAGTTTTTTTATTTTTATTTTTTTTTAATAAAAGTGCAAAATTTACTGCATAGAAGTAACATTAATTCTTAGAATGATTTTGATGCAGTACGCTTTAAGAATTGAAGAGGCAAGTGGATAAAGTTGATATGGGACATTTTTTTTTAAATTCCTAGAAAAAGCTTTAAAAAAATGTCGTGTTATTTTTTTTAGGGGATTTTTCTCAACGAGTAAAACGGGATCACATTCCTAGTAAGCAACAATTTCTGTGACGAAGGGGACATGATACTGATGGACTTATCACCTTCATTTATAGTAAAAAGTAAGTTTTAAAAATTGTCACATATCACCTTTATCCACTTGCCCCTTCAGTTATAAGAATTTACTTCGGGAGCTTGGGTAATTATAACAACCAAGAGTTTTTTCGTGGGTGTGTTTTACTCATAAATGTCATTATATGAAGATTTATTTACATAATAGGTTCGGCAATATGGCTTAACATCAATGTTCCTTGAACTTTAACAATCTGCTTGTCGGGACCTATAAGTATGCTAACACGTTATACTTTGACTTTGACAACTTTAGCTACAACTCTAGGTTTTGAATGTGATGACTTCTGGATCCTAACTACGACGTCGTTCAGCCGGTAGAGGACTGTGTAGGGTCCGTCCCAATGCGACTGCAATTTGGATGATAGACCTTTTACGTCGGATGGGGATTCCATAGCCAATACCTTGTCGCCTTCTTGAAAGTCATGGCCAGTGGACCGTGTGTCGTATCCGGGTCTTTCATTTTCTCCGTCGCGATGTTGATCGCTCCCGTGCGAAGTGTATGAACGTCTTCCAACCGGGCTTGGAGATCCTGGACGTACTCCTCAGGAGATGAAGCCGCATCTGGAGGGAGACCGGAAGACAGAGATCACAAGGTAGCAAAGCTCTCGGCCGAAGAGCATCTGTGATGAGGAATATCCGGTGGTCTCTGTGGACAGCACTGCCGGTTAGGGCAGCAGAAACAGAGAAAAGTTTCTTTGTCCCAATTGGCAAAGGATGAATGTAGGATGATGGATTGAAGGATTGAAGTAGGAATTGATGTAGGAATGAAGGATTTGGAGGCATTTTTGTTGGATGCCTATACACCTGTAAATTTGTTTTGAATTCATTAGTAGGCTCCTAGCAGCCCCAAATCACGTAAATAATGTTTTGGATAGATTTCATTTTATTTGTGGTGTGTTGTTTAAGCTAAATTAATGTATTTTAATGTAGTCTATATTTATACACTGCGATGCAAAAGTTTAGACAATTGGCAAATATATGAATAAAAAGAAAACTACTCAACGAAATGCTTTCAAATTTCTAATGCAGGGACACAATATGGTCCCAAATACGTGTATGGTGTTCTTAAAATTTTAACTGGAATCAAATTTTGGATATTACAGAAGACATTTTTTAACATTGTTGCAAAAGTTTAGACAATAGTCATATTTTATGCAAATATCCCTTGAAATGTGATTGGTGGAGGAAAGGAGGGATTTTATTATTCAATTATAAAGTGCAGAGATTGCTGAATCAATAATCAAAATCTCAAAAGCTCCGTAGTTCTCGTGTAAAGAAGATGAGAAAGTTTGGAAGCCGACATTTAAAAATGAACCTACTTTATTAATTTTTTGTCTTTTAAATTGGCTCTAGTATGGTAGTACATTGTTTTTTACTTTGTGGAGAGCAAATTCATACATGCGTATCGATCAAAAAGTCCAAGAAAAATTATATTTCTTAAGGATGAAGAATTGAAAAAACGGCTCAGACTGACGATTCGCCCCTTAATCCTACAAAACTTCAACTTGGGTCAAAAACAGTGCGTGACAGCATAAGTAGATGAACAACTGAATCGGAATGCATAAAAAAAACAAAGAATTGTGCTTGAGCCTTTTCAGACAGAGTGTCCCAAATAAGCCAGATTTTAATGGTAAAAGCAGCACAGCATATAATCATTGGATATTTCTCAAGTCCCGCGAAAATAATTATAATCCATCTAGGTCATCCCAATTTTAATAATTTTTATCAAAGAAAGTACCATTCATTGTTTAGTAACGATTATACATATGCTGCTTTTCACATTAAAATCTGGCTTATTTGGGACACTCTGTCCGAAAAGGCTCAGGCACAATTCTTTGTTTTTTTTATGCATTCCGATTCAGTTGTTCATCTACTTATGCTGTCACGTGCTGTTTTTGACCCAAGTTGAAGTTTTGTAGGATTAAGGGGCGAATCGTCAGTCTGAGCCGTTTTTTCAATTCCTTCATCCTTAAGAAATATAATTTTTCTTGGACTTTTTGATCGATACGCATGTCTGAATTTGCTCTCCACAAAGTAAAAAACAATGTACTACCATACTAGAGCCGATTTAAAAGACAAAAAATTAATAAAGTAGGTTCATTTTCAAATTTCGGCTTCCAAACTTTCTCATCTTCTTTACACGAGAACTACAGAGCTTTTGAGATTTTGATTATTTATTCAGCAATCTCTGCACTTTATAATTGAATAATAAAGTCCCGCATTTCCTCCACCAATCACATTTCAAGGGATATTTGCATAAAATCTGACTATTGTCTAAACTTTTGCAACAATGTAAAAAAATGTCTTTTGTAATATCCAAAATTTGATTCCAGTTATAGTTTTAAGAACTCCAGACACATATTTGGGACCATATTGTGTACCTGCATAAGAAATTTGAAAGCATTTCGTTGAGTAGTTTTCTTTTTATTCACATATTTGCCAATTGTCTAAACTTTTGCATCGCAGTGTATGGTTTTTATCTATCTGGAAGGGAATTAAAAATTATGGAATTAATGCAGATTAATAAGTTTTGTACTACGAAATTCAACGGCTGTCGACTAAGCGTAACTTACGGCAATAGTAAAAGTGCTCTTGCGTGCCACTCAGATTTCCTTCGATTCTATTACATTTTTCTTCAATTCTATTTTTAAAAACCAATTTTGTTCTTAGTTATCAGGCTGACATAGTACTTATTCCGGTTGCCCAAATACAGTAGTGTTGCCGATGCCCGTAGCACACTCTTGAGGTAGTGTGCACACGATTCCAAAGTGGACTTTTTAAAATTATGTGCTGGAATCTGTTGAAATTAATACAAAAAAAAAAATCGAGTTAAGAACAAAATGGATTAAAAAAAAAAAAAAAAAAAAAAAAAAAAAAAAAAAAAAAAAAAAAAAAACGCCCAAATCTAAGTAGGAGTCCTCAATAACTAAGATGTCAACAGCACTTGATCCGTCATTTACCTAGACCTAAGTTTCTATTTTATTTTGAATTTTTTTAGCCTACGTTTGTGTCGTAACTTTGAATTTAGTGTTATATTTTCGTGCATTCTTTGGTGATTTTTTATAATAAGCAACATGATTAATGTAATGCTGGTTTAATTTGCAGACTACGTTTTTTAAGGTAGGTGAACACCCTAATTAAAAAAAAAACGAGAGTTTCATTATTTTTCTTTCTAAATTCGCAAACATTTTTGAAATAAATGAATTATTCAGGAAAACTAAAAGACATTTAATGAACACAAATGCACTATTAATTGAAATTC
>JAXGGA010004421.1:0-88666 GCA_038373865.1 Uloborus plumipes | reverse complement strand
CTAAATGCAGCACTAAAAATATAGTAAACTTAAAAACTAATGCACTTACGCAAACCATTCCAACTAACAATGTAAACAAAACTAGTTCATAACACATGTCTTTTTTATTTCAATATGACGAAACGCACTTCTTCGCATGAAGCATACAAAACCTAATCTTTTAGCCTACACTCACGATATAAACTTCTATTCCTCTCATACACGACCAATCTAATTATCTAAAATATTCCTTGCAAAAGAAATGTTTTGAACTTCCATTGAACTGAAAGGGCCTGTGAGCATTTTGTAAGAAATATTTGTTTCGAAACTACTCCAATATGCATCGACAATATTAAATTAGGAAAAGTCCCGTTTTTCAAGTCCTTTCGAGCATGATGGCGAAGATACTGCGAATGACTTTTTTCTTTGATGGATCCATTTCATAAACAATTCATTTTGGAGAGACATTTTTAAGGAAACATACTTTGAGTTTGATTTATGCGATGGAATTTATTTTCTAAATTGCATTTTGAATTTATCTGGAACTGTTCACTTGATAACACAAGCACAATATATATATATATATATATATATATATATATATATATATATATATATATATATATATATATATATATATATATATATTATATATATATATATATATATATATATATATATATATATATATATATATATATATATACACCCACACTAAAGGAGTTCCATCCCATTTATATCGTTTGAATTTTTTGAAGCAATTATGTTTTTATATAAATTAAAGTTATTATAAGTTGCTTGTTTAAATATTTTTTCGTGGTTAGTTTCAGATTTAATTTTGTATCTTTTTTTTTCCCCTTAACAAAAGTATCATTTAGTTAAAAATATTATTTAAAAAAAAACTACTTTTAAAGGGATTTTTTTTCTCTCAGGTATATTACTCTCGAACTGAAAACTGCAATGAGAAATGAAAACTATTATTTGGAACCCCTCACAGTTCTAATTTAGAAATATCTTGTATCATGTTCATAACGTTTTCTCATCAAAAGTGTCAGTTGCCTGGTATATGGCCTGAGCAAAATTTTGCTTTTCAAGTGTATTTTCTACGTAAGCAAAAAAGTCAGACCTTGGAAGGGGCCAAATCCTGCTTGGGCCGGAGATTATGTGTAATGAACACTAGGGTGGAGCGAAAAAAATGAATTTTTGATTTTCGTAAACGGGTACCTTTCATTTACTGTGAATGAGGATAAGTAACAATTCTGTAAAATATTTCACTTTTGCGACATCATCTTTAGTCTGCGCATTTGGCCTGAAGTTTTGAAATTTTAGATTTTTTTTTAGATTTTTCAATTTTTTAAAGAAAATATTGCAAATGATAAAACTAGTGACGGGTGGTTATTAAATGGAAGAAAAAGGTTTGAAATATACAAGAAATTTTTAAAACACATTTCAGATTATAATTTCAATCTGCGCATTAGGCCCAAAGTTCATCAAATTTTCAGAAATTTCCGATATTTTCAATGTAAGCAGAAATTCTATAATTCAATATTTCCTCTCAATATTTACTAAAAGTGCCTTCAAAACATTTTCTTAATCATTTTGTTGTTTCTTTGAACTACTCAACTCTATGCTTGCTCATTGAAATTACCCAGGACTCACCACGAGGAAGTGGCCCCACTTCGGGTGTCACTCGCGCTCCCCTTGCGTCCAACCGGTGAGAGCATACATTTACATTTCTTAGACAAGTCAGAAACAATAAATTGTTTCTTTGAGTAGGAAATTGTTTGCATTGGTTTTGATGGATGCACTACAAAGACAGGAAAATAAAGGTGATATACGGAAAATGGAAGAAAAACTTGGTAGACCTCTGTAATGGAACATTTCCCAATTACATTTGAATGAACTTAATTTTCTGCATTTTTTGTAGAAGGGTCATTCCATTTTAAATCAACAAATTTTCAAAAAAGTTGTTGCATCACCATTTTTGATTTTGATGGAAATTTGCATGTGTATTCCTTTTACTTCCCAGAGCTCAAAATAGTGTTCGTTTTATTTTTAAAAAATTTACCCTTTGATATATAGGGCATTTTTGTTGTTGGCAACAGCGAAAATCGGGCGTTTTGATGCTTTGTCTTATGAACTATAACTTTTTTTCTATCAAAGATTTTGAGCTCAAATATAGCTCATTGGAAAGCTAAGAAAAAGATCTTTTTATATATGCTATCAATAAATTTCTTTTATTTAAAAAATGTTTATTTTTTCAAGGTCAAAGTTCACGACGAAAATGACATTTTTTACTACTTTCGAACATTAAATAACCCATGAAGGTTTCAAAGTAACAAGCCGATT
The DNA here is from genome assembly GCA_038373865.1 of Uloborus plumipes. Taxonomy (NCBI): domain Eukaryota; kingdom Metazoa; phylum Arthropoda; class Arachnida; order Araneae; family Uloboridae; genus Uloborus; species Uloborus plumipes. The sequence continues at coordinate 86,338 of JAXGGA010004421.1, read as the reverse complement.
TTTTCATCATATATTCATAGTCATGGTTACTTACTGTATAAAAAAAATGGCTTGTTACTCCACCCCCTTTATGAGATATACCCCCCAAAGTTGTAAATTTTTTAAAAAATCCAATTTTCAGCGCTAAAAAAATGCATGTGGGGGACAAGATAAAATTTTTTTCATTTGTGGTATTTTAAGTACTTTTTACCAGCTTTCTAATAAAACAAAAGTTGCTTTGTTATTCAAAGGCGTTTGGCAGATATAAGGGACTGAACTTTCAAAAAATTGCACAAAAACAACACGATTATTTTCATTTTTTAAAATCTTTTTCTTTATTTAAATGTAATTATATACCTTATTCTTTGCCTTAAATGCTAAAAAAAGACTAAGAAGAGCAATGAAGAAACATATTTAAAGTTTAATAAGATAATTTAATATTTTTAACACTTGGGAATATAGAATACCACTAAACTTGTCTGATTTTTAAACATCTGATTGCTACCTACAACAGGACTGAGCATTTCTCAACTTGTCCAGGTTTGTTCATACCATGTGGTCATCCTTGTTCTGGCTTGCTCTCACATGTGTATCTTAGTTGTCTTTCAAATTCTGAAAGAAGTCGGTTGTTGAGCTAGTGTTTCTGCTGTAAAATCTTGTGAAGCTGATGTGATTTGTTTTCATTTCAAGTTCATTCATATTCACAGAATGTTTTGTTAAAGGTAAAAGAAGAAATTCTTTAGAATCCTTAAAAATAAATTTAAATTTGTCTTTCTACATGTAAACTGTGAATAAGTTATGGATAACCCTAAATGCTCCATAGGAGTTTTTGAGAATGATGATTGTGATATTTTAAGTTACAGTAGGCAGTCTACTGTAAATAGTATTTCTGAGTACAGTGATGATGATAAAACTTTACTGCACCTGAGTACTGGGTGTAAAACTATTGAAACTGTTTGTACCTACCATGCAAAAAAATTTCTTGCCAAGTTTTGCCACCTTTATGGAACTTCTAGCTGGTAGGTACAAACAGTTTCAATAGTTTTACACCTAGTTCTCAGGTGCAGTAAAGTTTTATCATCATCACTGTACTCAGAAATACTATTTACAGTAGACTGCCTACTGTAACTTAAAATATTACAATCATCATTCTCAAAAACTCCTATGGAGCATTTAGGGTTATCCATAACTTATTCACAGTTTACATGTAGAAAGACAAATTTAAATTTATATTTAAGGATTCTAAAGAATTTCTTCTTTTACCTTTAACAAAACATTCTGTGAATATGAATGAACTTGAAATGAAAAGAAATCACATCAGCTTCACAAGATTTTACAGCAGAAACACTAGCTCAACAACCTACTTCTTTCAGAATTTGAGAGACAACTAAGATACACATGTGAGAGCAAGCCAGAACAAGGATGACCACATGGTATGAACAAACCTGGACAAGTTGAGAAATGCTCAGTCCTGTTGTGGGTAGCAATCAGATGTTTAAAAATCAGACAAGTTTAGTGGTATTCTATATTCCCAGGTGCTAAAAATATTAAATTATCTTATTAAACTTTAAATATGTTTCTTCATTGCTCTTCTTAGTCTTTTTTTAGCATTTAAGGCAAAGAATAAGGTATATAATTACATTTAAATAAAAAAAAAGATTTTAAAAAATGAAAATAATCGTGTTGTTTTTGTGCAATTTTTTGAAAGTTCAGTCCCTTATATCTGCCAAACGCCTTTGAATAACACAGCAACTTTTGTTTTGTTAGAAAGCTGGTAAAAAGTACTTAAAATACCATATATAAAAATTTTTTTATCTTGCCCCCCACATGCATTTTTTTAGCGTTGAAAATGGGATTTTTAAAAAAATTTACAACTTTGGGGGGGCATATCTCATAAAGGGGGTGGAGTAACAAGCCAATTTTTTTTATACAGTAAGTAACCATGACTATGAATATATGATGAAAAAATCGGCTTGTTACTTTGATTCCTTCATGGGTTTTTTAATGTTCGAAAGTAGTAAAAAATATCATTTTTGTCGTGAACTTTGACCTTGAAAAAATACATATTTTTTTAAAATCTGAAATTTATTGATAGCATATATAAAAAGATCTTTTTCTTAGCTTTCCAATGAGCTATGTTTGAGCTCAAAATCTTTGATAGAAAAAAAGTTATAGTTCATAAGACAAAGCATCAAAACGCCCGATTTTCGCTGTTGCCAACAACAAAAATGGCCTATATATCAAAGGGTAATTTTTTTAAAAATAAAACGAACACTATTTTGAGCTCTGGGAAGTAAAAGGAATACACATTCAAATTTTCATCAAAATCAAAAATGGTGATGCGCACCCCATTTGTTGATTTAAAATGGAATGACCCAGAAGCTAGATGGACCTACCAGTGGACCAAAGTGATTTTTGGGCCTGTTAGACGAAGCTAAATATGTTATACTTTCAAATCAGTTCAATATGAACCTATAGAATTTGTCATTGATCAGATTGATTTTGACAATAAAAATGGTTCAAGTACTGAGCAACAGTAACTTCATTAGATGAGCAAGGTAGTTTTGACAGGGAAAATATCCAAAAAAATGTAAAACAGAAGTCTAAGAAAGCTTTCCCTAGTCAGATGTTGACTACATTAAACAATCTTTAGACTATAATTTTTAAAAGAGTTCATAACTTTCGCGGGTAAAAGTGTCCTTGCTCTTTTAGGATGAAGTACAGACGTTACTAATTTAGCTATGAATTCGTGTGAGATTTTAAAGATTATCTCTCCGGGAAAAAGCAGAAAATTGTATTCACATCTATTCAAAACAATGTATACTTTGCACCCAAGAAATATGCTGTTATCAAATGTATGTATGTTTGTTCCTTATACAAATCCAGTTTTCGTCGGATTTTCAACAAACTTGGCACAGAGGTTCCCTGATGCATTAGAATTCACATAGGCAGGGGTTTTGAAATTTAAAAAAAATCCAAAAAGCCCAAAATTCAAATCTTTTGTCTCAAAATGGCCATTTTCTTATAATTTTGAATAGATAGAGTAATAGAGATAAGACTTTAAGCACACAAATTGATAAAATGTAACACATTTAAATAGGAGTATTTTCCTACAAAGATTACGATCAACAATGAATTATCCATTTAAGGCTCAACTATTTCTTTTTAGCATGAAATAAGTTTTTATATTCCCATGTGGATAGAATTCATTCAAATATTTTTTAGAGCTATGTTGTATTAATAAGCACCCGGGCAACGCCGGGAAATAATCTGGTTAGTTCATAAGAGAGAGCATATAAAGAAACTTGTTTTAAATCGTATTATAAACGCTCAATCTAGAAAACAAACAAGCAAACAAGTGAGAACGCTTCAGATCCCAAAAAATAGACAAAAATCTATTTTCATACATTACATACATAAATCAAAAGTCAGTATACATCGATATGATTTCTTGCCATGATGTGGAAATTACAAAGCTACCTTTTACAGGTAATTTAACAACACAATATTTACAAAGATTATGGAAGCTGAGAATTTAAATATGATTTCTGAATGCGCTCTTTTTAAACTGCCATTCAAGACTCAATCAGTTGAAAGAGCTGTCAAATAGGTCACAAGCTCTTCAAAATTGGTATGTAATCACAGGAAAAGAAAAAGTTTAGTAAAAACGAGGATATCTGACAGAAATATTTGATCAATTTACGACACAAAGGAACAATTTAACTGTGAAAGACGTATCTAAGAAATGTAAATACGTGCTTGCATTGGTTGGAAGGAAGGGTTCACGTGTAGGACTAGAAGTGCGGTCACCTCCTCGTGGTGAGTCCTGGGTAGTTCCACATGAGCTAGCGAAGAGTTGCAGGGTTCAAAGTAATAACAAAATGAATAAAAACAAGTTTGAAGACACTTCAAGTGAATATTGAGAGGAAATACTGAGTTAAAAAATGTCGAAAATATCAGAAATTTTGGGAAATTTGATGAAATTTGAGCGCAATGCACGAACTGAAATAATAATCTAAAATGGTTTTAAAAAATTCTTTGTATATTTCAAACCTTTTTCTTCCATTTAATAACCACCCGTCACTAGTTTTATCATTTGCAATATTTTTTAAAAAATTTGAAAAATCCAAAAAAAAATCAAAAATTTCAAAACTTTATTCCAAATGCGCAGACTAAAGATGGACGTCGCAAAAGTGAAATATTTTACAGAATTGTTACTTATCCTCATTCACAGTAAATGAAAGGTACCCGTTTACGAAAATCGAAAATTCATTTTTTTCGCTCCACCCTAATGAACACTGTAAAAAATGAATGTTGTTTTTACAGTCTAATAGAGATAATTGCATAGTAATAAACTGCAAAAATTGCTAATTTTACAGTAATAAATTGTTAAATTGCTAATTTTACAGTAAAAAACTGCAAAATTGCTAATTTTACAGTTTATTACTGTGCATTTTAGTTTTAAACTGGAATCTTTGCTGCCAGTATTATACACTAGGTGGCCAAAAGTATCCGGACACTTTCAAAAATTCACATTTTTACATATAGCTCGAGAAATAAGTGATCAATTGTTCTTTAACTTTAGTCATACAAAATATAGGCTTCACCGAACATTTCCAAGTTGAAATTGAATTACCCTTGCATTTGGGGGACGACAAGAAGGGGGTTGAAAGAAAAACCGCTTTTTGACCATAACTCATCGAAAATAGCTCGGAATAAGCTATCAATTTCAGTAATTAATTAGCATACTATGTATAATTACTGTACAAATTTTTATAAACGTACCACTCTTACTTCTGAAGATATGAAACATTTTTGAAAAAACGGCAATTTTATTTGAAGGTTTTTTGCTCATAACACGCTGAGTTTTTGATCAAACCTTATTACAACTTCAGGAAAGATGACAAAATACAAGAGAAAGAACATACTAAAACGGTAAATAAAAATATTAAAAATTCGATGAGATATGAACGTTAAAAGGAAATAATTTTTCACGGCGCATGCGCGAACGACAGAAATTTATAACTGCAAAAATATTGTAGCCTGATTTATACTGCATCTTATAAAAAAAGTTCCAGTTGAATATCATGAAAAATGAAAAAGATATCAGCAATCTAGTGAGCTGTATTTCATTCATTCGCTGACACTACATAAATAGTGAGGGTCTGTCCACAAAGAGCTATTTTTAAATTAAAGGTTATTGCGTCGTCGTTCAAAACCAAGGTTTCAGAGGGTGTCCGGATACTTTTGGAAACCTACGTATAAGGTCTTTTTGGCCGAACAGACGAAATGTGACGACAATGTCGAATATAAATTTTCAAACTGTATACAATTTAACATTGAAAACAAATGATCGATTGTCACCACACTATTCGTGGACAACCCCTCACTATTTATGTATTGTCTGCAAATGAATGAAATACAGCTCACTAGATCGCTGATATCTTTTTCATTTTTAATGATATTCAACTGGAACTTTTTCTATAAGATGCAGTATAAATCAGGCTGCAATATTTTTGTAGTTATAAATTTCTGTCGTTCGCGCATGCGCCGTAAAAAAATATTTCCTATTAACGTTCATATCTCATCGAATTTTTAATATTTTTATTTACCGTTTTAGTATGTTCTTTCTCTTGTATTTTGTCATCTTTCCTGAAGTTGTGATAAGGTTTGATCAAAAACTCTGCGTGTTATGAGCAAAAACCCTTCAAATAAAATTGCCGTTTTTTCAAAAATGTTTCATATCTTCAGAAGTAAGAGTGGTACGTTCATAAAAATTTGTACAGTAATTATACATAGTATGCAAATTAATTACTGAAATTGATAGCTTATTCCGAGCTATTTTCGAAGAGTTATGGTCAAAAAGCGGTTTTTCTTTCAACCCCCTTCTTGTCGTCCCCCAAATGCAAGGGTAATTTAATTTCAACTTGAAAATGTTCGGTGAAGTCTATATTTTGTATGACTAAAATTAAAGAACAATTGATCACTTATTTCTCGAGCTATATGTAAAAATGTGAATTTTTGAAAGTGTCCGGATACTTTTGGCCACCTAGTGTACTGTTGTTTTTAAAGTATAATACAGCTAAGTTTTACGGCAATAAACTGTAAAATTTCTAACTTTACAGTAAGAAACTAAAATTGCTAGTTTTACAGTTTATTACTGTGCATTTTACAGTTTTATAATTGGAACCTCGGCTGCCAGCATTATAGCCTAAAAACAGCAGTTCGGTTTTTGCAGTGTGCGCTCTTTAAAACTTAAACACAATTTTCATATATTGCTGCTTTAAAGTTTACCTAACGAATGAAACATATGTAGATATACACTGAAGTGACAAAAGTCATGGGATAGCAATATGCAAATTTTCAGATGGCAGTAGCATCGCATAGAACAGGTATAAATGCGCAGTGCTTTTACAGAGCTTTCATTTCTGTTCAAGTTATTCATGTGAAGAGGTTTTAACGTGATGATGACCGCACGACGTGAATTAACAGACTTTGAACGCGGAATGTTAGTTGGAGCTAGACGCATGGGTCATGCCATTTCGGAAATCGTTAGAGAATTCAACATTCCCAGATCCACTGTGTCAAGAGTGTGCCGAGAGTATGAAATTTCAGGCATAACATCCCACCATGGACAGCGCAGTGGTCGACCGCCTGCACTTAAAGATCGAGACCGGCGACGTCTGCAAAGAGTCGTAAATTCTAACAGACAAGTAACACTGCGTCAAATCACCGTAGAAATCAATGTGGGACGTACAATGGACGTGTCTGCTAGAACTGTGCGGAGAAATTTGGATTTCTTGGGCTATTCCAGCAGAAGACCGACTCGAGTGCCTTTACTGACAGAACGACATCGCTAGCAGCGACTCTCGTGGGCACGTGAGCATATCGGTTGGTCCCTAGATGAATGGAAAACCGTGGCCTGGTCCGATGAGTCACGATTTCAGCTGGTAAGAGCCGATGGTAGGGTTCGAGTGTGGCGCAGACCCCACGAAGCCATGGACCCAAACTGTCAGCAAGGCACTGTTCAAGCTGGTGGTGGCTCCGTAATGGTGTGGGCTGTTTTTTCATGGCATGGACTTGGTCCTCTAGTGCGACTGGACCGAACATTGACTGGAAATGCTTATGTGCAGCTACTTGGAGATTACTTGCAGCCATTCATGGACTTCATGTACCCAAACAACGATGGGATTTTTATATATGACAATGCGCCATGTCACCGGGCCACAACTGTTCGCAATTGGTTTGAAGAAAATTCTGGACAATTCCAACGAATGATTTGGCCACCTAGATCGCCCGACATGAATCCCATTGAGCATTTATGGGACACCATCGAGAGGTCTGTTCGTGCCCAAAATCCTGCCCCATCAACGCTTTCACAATTATGGACGTCTATCGAGACAGCATGGCTCAATATTCCTGCAGAAGACTTCCAACGACTTGTTGAGTCCATGCCACGTCGAGTTGTTGCACTTCGCCGGGCAAAAGGAGGGCCGACACGATATTAAGAGGTATCCCATGACTTTTGTCACTTCAGTGTATTTCTGTTGAATTTCTTCCCTCAGCCTGCAGATATTGAATGATGTAGCATAGAGCGCGAAAATTACATTTCGTTGAGTATTTTATTGTTCGAGATATGTTTATGTGCGCATGTGGCAATAGATCTGACAACTACGACTTTCCGTGATAGGCGTGTAGGCAAGAGACATTTCATAACACGCCTTAAGCTTCCTTTGGCTATCATGGTAGTTTATATATTAAAAAATAACCGTCGTATTAGTGGGTAATGTAGAAATTATTTAGAGCACAAAGAGTTTATAAATATGCTTTTTACTTGCTTGGCTGTGAAAAAAACATTTTTATTATCGTCCCTTATAATCGTTTCCAAAGTTTCTTCATACCCAAAACCGGCTAAGTTGGTTTCACATTTTTTTGAACCGATGAAGTTTTTCCTGTTAAAAGAAAGAAAAGTAAAACTTTACTAAGCAATAAAAGCTGTTATGTGCTTTAGTTACATGAAATTTATAATGATTTACTTTAGATGGTGACATATTAATCTAAGGATTATATATGTAAATATAACTTCCAAGAAACCATAGAATAAATAATGGAATCACCAAGGAAACCTAAAAAATATCACGCTAATGTTAGCAAAAATGTTGCGTCTTCCATTTTTGAAATGGAGAAGAAACGGTACATATATAATTATAATTTGATTTTGACATCTTGAACTGAAATGTTTTTTGCTATGACGAACTGCGATCGGCGGTGTGTCTGTGTGTGTGTGATCCTTTGCAGGGCAAATGGGCTCCAGCATGTCTTGCATGGTAGCAAAGGACCAGACGCCAGAGGTCGTCCCCTGTGGTAAAACACTGGGACGTCCTGTTGTAGATTTAGAGTTCAATCTGAAAAAAGAGACTACACGGCATTTGAAGTTCAAAACGAAAACAAATAGCAATTTGTCATTGTTAAAAAAGTGGGATAGGTAGAAAAAAGTAACATGGATGCAGATAATGCTTACCTAACTCCTTCTAATACTGCAGATGATCTAGAAATAGTTTCGTAAAAGCAGGGTTTAGAATAGTGGAGTTTTACTACCTGTACATTTATGATTCTTCAGTGGAGAGCAACCAATCTTTGATTTATCATTAGAGGCATTGCTCCTAATAAATCAACATTTTGCATCGAAAACTCTTTTTTTTCTTCCCATTTATAGTTGGATTTTCATGCTTGTACTGGTTTTAACAGATTTGTGACAAAAAACACTAACCTCTCTACTTTTAATATGCCAACTTTTTAAAATCTTTGAGAGGTAATAAATGACTCTTTTTTTTTTCTAGCACAATATTAAACTGAGAAAATTGTACATCATGAAATTAGATAACACTTATGAATCACCTTTGGTTTTTAAAAATTCATTTTTCGATTTTTGAATGCACCTTGATGTAACTAATCGTAGAAGCTTGCTTTCAGCAAAATAAATGTTTTCTTTATGTTTCAAAATATTCTAAAATCATTATTGGAAAAATTCTTGAAATTGCTTGCAACGAATCGGTTTCCCTAAGGATTTTTAGGATACATTTTAGCAATAGCTGTAAATGGTTAAAAATATATGTTAATTTCAGAACAAATCCGTTATAAAAGTAAAATTTTCGTGACATACAGTTAAAAAGAAAAATATACTTCGCCTCTTAAACATTTTTCTTCCTGAATAAACATTCTTTGTTCCTTCAATGGTCGGATTTTTTTTTTCATATATTTTTCTTCGCGATCAAAAAGATCTATCATGATCAGAAATAAATAAATAAGGAATAATAAAATAAAAAGTACAAAATATTTCGTACACGTGATCGATTAAATGGTTTTATCCGATCCTAAAAATCTTTCAAAATATCAGTCTACTACGTGCAAGAAGAAAAAAAATCCCAGCAAAAAATAAGTTTATTTACGAAATATATTTTTTCGAAAATATTTTGAAGCTTTTAGAGGCAAGTCTTTATTGATTCCTTTTGCGTAAGTTAGAAACTCCTTGTTATTTATAGTTATAGAGGCAGTTTCTACTATTGAGCACGGTTATCTAACGGTTCAACTAAACTGCTGTCATTTCCAAAAGCCCATTAGACCGTAAAAATAACAAGACTGGGGAGAAACTATTTCTTCTTTTTCCCCAACACGAAAGACTGCATGAAATTCTTCAATATCGACAAGAGCTCAACACTATTGTTAATGGCGTTTTTTCGTAGAAATTCACTGAATTTTAGACGCAATTATTTTGCATGATTTAAATAAATATTATTTTAGCTGTGACTTAAAATAAGTACTGCGTTGCAGTTTACGAAATAAAGATTCTTCTTAAAAGTTTTCTGGATCGCTAGCTTATTAATTTCGATACACCTCTTCTTTTTAATTCCCGTCATCAACGTAAGAAAAAAAGTGTTTTTATGCAATAATAAATTTGAAACTAGTAACGATGGGTCCATTCATTTTGACGATAAACATGCTACTCAAAAAATGATAGTTGGAAAATACGATTTGCTCAAAAATTGAAATTTTAAAACAAAGTGCTATGTAAATTGCATGGTGTGATGTTGTAACTTGCTCAGCTAGAATTTAGATTATTGTGCGTACGCATTGGTTTAAGTATAAAAAGTAAATAGGCAAAAAAAAAAAAAAAAAAAAAAATCTAAATATAACTTTTTATACGAACTCCAATGCCCTCAATGTATATTTAGGGAAAAAATATAAGTTAAGTCATAATTCCAAAACAAAAAAGCTGAGAGACTTACGATTAAATATCGAAGACATTCGAGTTCCAAGTTTTACGGGACCGTGCAGAAATGAGATCAGAACTTATCGCCCTTTCAGTAGAATGATCCGTTGTCATTCTACTGAAGTCGTTAGCTGGCATATTTCCCTCGGAACCGTGTTATTGACAGCGAGTGTAAAGTGGTGTAAGTCACAAAACGCTGCGTTTCATATCTCGGTAAATATTTGGTCGTACAAAAGCAAACTCTTGTGTTATAATTGTTTTTTTTTATGATTTTTTTTCTCTTGATTTCCCTAAACATAAGGATACCTAGAACTCGTATGAAATATTTCGCATTTTTGGACCAAATTATTTTTCTTCATTATATACGTTTATGTGTGTGAGCAGGGTAGGTAGAGACTGCGTGTTGGGAGATTGAACAAGACGTAAATGTCAACAATGTAATAAATAAATTTTTTTTTTAGTTTTTTAGTTTTTCTAAATTGGGATTAAAATGAAAGTGGAATAAACAAAACAAATTCCTTAATTTCAACACTAAGCAAAATTTTAGAATGCATTTTTTATGTGATTAGTAAGCATTCCCTTCAAAAACAACAATACGTATTGCATTACTATTAAGGTCCCTTTCGCCCAAGTTCAGACGTTATCTCCAGACTTATCTTCGTAATTTGAAGTAATAAAAGTAACTGTAACAAGTGATTCTGTTAAGTAACAGCTGGTCTTGTCTGATAGTAAATGTCTTAAAGCTGTTCATCGGGAATCGGCATTAACTTTGCTTTGGCAGTACTGTCATCAAGTTAGCAAAAGTTATTTCTTGAAGTTGGCGGAACAATTTTTCAACCACTCTACTCAAGACCTTTCAGGAAAAAATATTTCCACTTTATCTATATCAATATGTTTCTAATGGGTGGGTCAAAACTAGCATTATGTTTATGTCCGGGAGTTTAGATGCATTGTGATGTAACTTAATACACTGCTCGACATTGAAAATGCAACACCAAGCAGGAGTGGTCAGAAATTCCTGCAAATTTTACCGTATACGCATGTCACTGAGTTATGCAAATGATATGAAAAGCACAGCTCTCCGACGCACGTGAAGTAAGATATAAGAGAATTAAGTTGAAAAGTGGGCTATGTTCATGTTGGTTTTTCTGCCAGACTAATTATCGGAGAAATTTGGTTTTTGTCTCGAAGGATACGTGTGATAGGAGGAAATGCCACGCCGTCCTCAACGAAGACACTTCCAGCATATAGACGATTTTACAAGGGGTATGGTGATCGGACTGAGAAGGGGAGGTTGGTCCATACGTCAAATTTCAGCTGATACCCACATGGATGCAAGCACTGTGCATCGGCTGTGTCGGAGATGGTTGGAAAGAGGAAATGTAGCCACATTAAGGGGTGCAGGTGCAGCCAGAGTGACGTCAGACCGCTTGGATCGACGGATTCACCGACAAGCTGTGGTGGACCCGCAAGTCACTTGTACGTCGATTCTGCAGCACGTGCAAGGTACCCTGGATGTTCCTGTGTCGACCAGAACCATTTCGCGTCGACTGTTTGCACGTGGCCTGCAATCACGGCGCCCGCTAAGAAGACTGCCATTGACCTCACAGCACAGACTCCAACGTTTGGAACGGTGCCGGATCAGAGCGACGTGGATGGCAGAATGGCAAACCGTAGTGTTCTCAGATGAATCCCGCTTCTGTTTGTCCAGCGATAGTCATCGCATACGTGTGTGGCGTCGACGTGGAGAAAGATCGAATCCGGCAGTAACTGTGGAACGCCCCACAGCACGACAACGTGGCATAATGGTTTGGGGCGCTATTGCATACAATTCCGTATCACCTCTAGTTCGTATTCGGGGCACTATGACGGCCCAACGATATGTAGATAATGTACTGCGGCCGGTGGCAATCCCCTACCTTCAGGGTCTGCCAAATGCAATTTTTCAACCGGATAACGGCCGGCCTCACAGTGCTCGAATCAGCCAACATTCTCTACGAGGTGTACAGATGCTTTCCTGGCCACCATACTCTCCTGACTTGTCACCAATCGAACATGTGTGGGACGTGATTGGACGCCGTTTGCAGAACCTGTCACTGCCTCGTTCAGAGGACGAACTGTGGCAAATGGTAGAAAGGGAATGGAGTGCCATCCGTCAGGACACCATCCGCAGGCTTATTGACTCCATGCCTAGACGTGTTTCTTCGTGCATCGCTGTCCGCGGTGGTCCTACTTCTTACTGAGCCGACGCCGTCCTCGCTCTAAATTTTGCTTATTTATTTTGAAATAAATATCACTTATTGCTCCATGCTGTCTCTGTCTTCTTACCAAATTTCATCAATTTTTGACCACTCCTTGGTGTTGCATTTTCAATGTCGAGCAGTGTATTTTCTACAAGTTTGACTTTATACCACAAACTAGTTCAATATTGTACAGAAAATCTATTAACATTTCAGTACAAATACTGTCTTTAGAGAGGTTTTTGTTTTGCTCATCTAGTGAAAAATAATAACATTTCATTTAGTTTTATATATCACTGCGCACTTTATAGTTTATACTAGACATTTTAAGAATATAATAAAAACATGAACACATAGCTAATGAGTTAAAAGGGAAATACTAAACTGATAGGAATAAGTGATTTCTAGTAATATCTGTATTCATATTAAACACGCGTTTATTGGATTTTTCCATTGTAATGCAGAAACAATAGATGAGTTTCATACTTGTATATAGAGATAAGTACATGTTTTTCTTTATACTGCGAAGTGCAAGTTATTTTTTTTTCCTACTGGGGTATATAAACTGGGAAGTTATCTATGAACGTTATCCATCATTTTTCAAAAGTATTCTTTCTGTATGTGGATTTCTCTAAAACAAATATTCCAATTATTCTTTAGGAAAGATAGATTTCAATTATTTAATTTCTTTACTTTTTCCAATACATGAATATTGTAAATTGTCAGTTAAAATTTATTGTGAGACACAAAGAATTTTTTTTTCTTAAGCGAAAACATTGGTTCAACGTAAATTTCATTTGTATATAAAATCGAGCCCATATTTAATGTGAAAGATTTTTCAAGCCCTATAGCTGGAGCTAAGAGATAATCCTAAGTAAATACCTTACAGCGCATTACTGAGTCCAGATACTGTAATTTAACTTCTGTTTGGAATAATAATTATAGATCAGTAGGCAAAGCGCCCCTTATAGAAACTGAATTATTTTAGCACGTCGGAGTTATTTTATTCAGCAATGTGAATATAACCTCAGTTTCAAACGAAGGGTTTTGTCCACAACTATAGTAACTATTCCAGACTAACTGCTCTAAACTTGATTTGAAGATGTCGGAGTAGCGTTTAACTAGAAAAAAGTTCAGTTTTGAATTACGTTGGAGCAATTAGTGCAGATTCAGCCAAGTTTTATAAAGAGTTGTGTGCATGCCATTCTTTTTAATTTTCCTTTTGCTTCTAAAGAAATAAATGTAAAACATCTGAACAGACCCTTGATTCCGGCATTTCTTTTAGAGTGAATGGCACCAAAAGCTGATCAGTACCACTTCCCATCAGCAACCATTTGTGTAAAATTCGCGATTCTTAAATTAATTTTTGATTCAAGTCATCACCATCATGCATGAAGCAAAAGACGTACAAATTTTCAAAAATAATCAGTACTGATTCAGCATGTCTTAGGGCGTTTTAATTTGACAAAATTGAAAAACTTCACGACTCTGTACTTTTTTTATAGATTTTCTGACTAGATTAATGTAGATAGAAGAAAGTAAAAAAACAAATAGCAAACTACCTAGAGCTGTTAAAGGGCTCTTTATTTACCCCGGTTCATTACAACTATTTTTAAAGGATAGTATGTTTGTCTGCTGTAGAATAACGAGAAGAACAAAATTATAAAGAACAGAGAGGTATGAAACTTTAAAATAAGAAATTCATACATTTTATGGATTCTATAACATTCAATGCTTTCTTTGATTGAGCTTTATCTTTAGAGGAGACCGGGCCCAGTTCATACAGGGTTTTGATGATACTAGCTTGAATGCTAGGTTGCATATGTATCCAGAAATAAGCCTTATGGAGAAGCAACAGACTTAGGCTGACATGACCTGAGTAAGCAGGAGAACGTGTCTTGTTTTTTTGATCCAGGGATAATTTAGAGAAACCTCGTTTCTTGCCTAGGAGGCATGATTTCAACTGAGAGAAATCAATTACATTCGCAGCTATTTCTTTTAGTGTTTTCAGTACTCTTAATATCGTTGTACTTAAGTGAAGCTGATAAGTGAGATAATTTAACCCCAAAATGTTTTAATTGCTTTTGTTCCCAAAAGAAATAATTAAGAAAAAAAACACACATACACACACACACAATGGAAGGAAATAATTGGAGAAACGTATTTCCAAGACGATATCTCAAACTCAAAGTTGTATTAGCTATAAACCATATTTCAGTTTATTTAACTCGTATTAATAATTCAAACACTATAAGAGATTTTTTTGTAAAAACAAATCGTAAAACCTTAAATTTGTTAATTAGTACGTCAAAATAAAATTTTATTCATTGTGCCGACCCGAACCATGTTGAATAACTTGTCGAAAAAATGTTCAAGTTTTTTTTGTAATCACGTGAAGAAGAGTTTGTAAACAGAAGTTTTGCAAAAAAATATTTGATAACGAAATAGTAACAGCTATACAAAGTTTTATTTTGATCTATAGTTGTAGAAGCAAAACTTAGAAAATAATAAATTTTAAAATTTGATTAACTATATCGACCTGCCCTTATGCACCCTGGATAATTTAAAGCACATTTAAAATAATTTCCGACAAAATTATTTTGAATTTAAAAGTTAACCTTTTTTTTTTTTTACTAAAAAGTGATATTTCATATTGTTTTCATTTCACGGGTTTACACTACTGACAACTTAAAAACGATAAAGGGTCGTTTGTTTCCGACTACTTGGACAAAAAAGCGATCTTTATTGTTTAAGATCGAAAAAGTGGAAAGAGATTAAATGCCTTGGCAGCTGTTGCCTGTTTAAAATAGCTTCAAAGAGTTTCAAGAAGAGAATTATTTTCTCAAATGGTAGAAACAGAATAAGTAGAATCGAATGATTTTTTCAGCTTGATTTTTAAAGTCATTTAAGAAGTTTTTCGAAAACACTTATAATATATTAACTCCGACATAAAAGACAAACTAGAGGAACGTATGAAAACATAGTGTTAATAAGAGTTTAGAAATGATTTTTTTTTTTCGAATAGTTTTTGCCTTTCTTCTGAATTCGTAAGTTTCCTTGCTACGAAAACAATTTTGAACTTTGGATCTTAATATGGCTGTATGAAGCATATCTTTAATAAACTTTTTATTGCAGAGAAGAAAATTACTTCGAAAGCAAGTTAGTTGCACCACTTATTGGCATAAATAAAAAATGGTATTTTAAAAACTTATTCGTGTTTTTGCACTTTGTGATAAAATTTGCAATTTATTCTCATTAGTTATTGGAGGTTTTATGGCGAAAAGCCACTAAGCTAAAAAACTAGGGATGAATATGAACATTTAAAAAAAAAGAGAAGAAGGCCTTCTCTAGAGTAGTACTTGCAAATACTATTCAGAGTGTTAAATTTGTATCATACAATCTGGTTAAGGTAATATTTTATTGGTGAAAAGTTAATTCCCAGCGCTAAAAAGAGGTACGTTTTAGAGGGTTGAGATTTGGGCAAAATATTTGCTTTTTTTAATACGTAGCTGTAGTTTCTGGGTCTCATTGTAATCAAAAATAAACTATTTGATTTTTTTTAGAAAAATGTGTTCAAATCAATTACATGAACTCAAACTTGAAGTCGAAAATATTTATAAGTGTGGTATTTACTGTTTTGTTAATTTATAGCTACAGTACTTAAATAAATTGAACCTAGTTTAATTTAAATGGAAATTGGATAACAGTTTTTTCCGATAAAACATATAGCCATCGCTTGAAATAATGCAATTTAAAGAAAAAAAAAAAGATAACCACTGGTAAGTCAACGGACTGATGCAAACAAAAAAAAAACTTCTATTAAAGCGACATTTGGGCGAATCGGAAATGACCCTTTGAATCGGAAAAAGACGTCTGATCGGTCTTCAGAAAAAGTTTTTGAAGTTCATATTATTTCTAAGGACAAATAATAAATATAGTGCACTTGTTTTCAAACTTATAATTGTGGTGAATTGAAGGATTTTTTCTTATTAATTTTTAATGCTTGCAATAATGCAGTGCACTGAATATTTCTGGTGCGATATGTCATTTGTGGGGTAAATAGTTTTCCATGTAATATCAATTAGTTATGGATTACTTGCCGTCCTCTACTGGTTGTGTGTTTAGCACTGAATTTGTTTTTTAATGATGTGTGATATCTGATCGATGCGCTTGAGATCTACCAATTATGACATACTATGGATTTTCGAAACTACTCAATACTTTGTAGAATATGCTGACACACAAATGAGCTACATTCTGTTGGGAAACTTCCCATTGAATAATAAATCAATAATAGCAGCTGATGACGCCTGGCAACTAAAAGGGTTTGTTCGTTGGCCCTTTATTGCAGTAGAGGTTGTGACGGATCTATTCTCGAACCCTGGATGTAATTTCGCACTTTGGGATATAAATGTTCCCTGTATATCTGTATTCTGTCTTGAACAGCAGTGACGCAATCGGTAATGCTTCGGACCCTTAACCGGAGGGTCACGGGTTTGATTCCGACCGGTCAAAGATCCTCCGTGTTCAATAATGGTGAATGGGGAAAGTTAAATATATATCGTAGTCACAAAGTTTTCCAAGTTTCAACTCCAAATCTATACCTTTAGAGGTGCTAGACCAGGGGTCGCTCGGCTAAGGTTACAGGATCAAAAAACAGAGCTCTTTTCAAGGTTCCATCCAACCGGTTAAATCACGTGTATTGGTAGTTATTGGAGACCCTGGAGTGTGTATTCTGTCTTATGCCGAATAATTGCCTTAAAAAGCGAGAAACTATATGTAAGTGTATTGGGACTGAACCACATAGTTTCTAATCTTCACTAAAAAACTAAACAGAAGCTGTAAATGTAAATAGCAGCACAGTAGTTTTATCAGTAGTTTTACCTCAAATTTGCTTATACTTCATTACCGTATTTAAATTTTCAATTTTAACATTTTTTCGTTCAACATTGAACCGTTAAAGCAACCTGTCCTGCGATGCTAACTTTTTAGTGAACTTCTGATTTGAACAAACTTTTTTGTTGGAAAGATCATATTAAGGATATTTCATTCCCGTGTTTATATTTCCGATTTGAACAATTTTTCGTTCAACATTGAACCACTCAAACAAGCTGTCACTCCTAATAACTTTTGAGTGAACAGTCTGATTTGAACAAATTTTTTTTTCCAAGGATCTCAGCAAGGATACTTCATTACCGTATTTAAATTTTCAATTTAACATTTTTTTGTTCAACATTGAACCGTTCAAGCAACCTTTCCCCACCTAATAACTTTTAAGTAAACCGACCGAATTGAATAAACATTTTTTTGTTTGAAAGATTTCGGAGAGGCTCAATCCCATGCTTCGCTTTTTGATTTGAACCATTTTTCGTTCAATATTGAACCGTTCAGAAAAAAATGTAACTTTAGCGCCTACGGGAAAATTAAGTTGAATGTTGATTCTGAACTTAAAGTCGGATTTCCTTTAAACTAACTTTGTAAGAAAATAATTTTGATAAATAATGTATGTACAGTACTTTTCTGAATAATCTTCTGTGAGGACTCTGATTCCACAAACATGGCAGAAATGCAGGCTCAGAAAAAATTACTGCGTAGACGATTTTAGGTTTATTTATTGATTTTTTTTCTTATTATTGTTATTATGCTTTTTTTTTGACACACGATTTTTTTTGTAACAAGTTTTTCATTCATGAGAGCATTTTATTCTTTATTTATATTTAACAATTGGCAACGGGTTAAAAATAAAATTCGAGACATTTTATGAACGAACGAGTTTTTTTTTTCTTTTATAAAATGTGTTTTGATGTTCTATTTTTTTTTTGAAAACGATTGTGGAATTTTTCTACGGAAAAAATATAACAGTTACATTTGTTAAAAAGTGCGACAAAACTTAATTCGTTTATTTACTTTTTACGTGTATATTTCATCTGATGAAAGGGGTATATTTTGCTTTTAGAAATCAGCTTTAAGTGCTAAAAAGGTATGTTTGACATAATTTTCAGTCTCAGGTATTCAAGAGAATATTGATCAGATGCTAGAATCCCGATGTGATGTGCAGGCAAGTAGGCTCGTTTAGTTCTTGACAGAACTTCTTTTTAAATTTTTTATCGATATCTTTAAGTGTAAAACTATCGTTCGAAGGTATCATTTTAATTTTAATTATAGTTTAAGTAAAATGCGAACTTGAAAAACGCGATTTTTCACATTCGTTATTTTAGCATGGTGCCGACGATATTATAGCGCATGCAGTAAATGCGCGATAACTTTCATGTTGGTTTGATGGCAGCGCTCGAAGGAGGGATAGAACACAGTGTCACCAGGAATGAATTTTTGACAAATGAAGAAAAAGGTTTTGCTTTCCATGTTAACAATTAAAAAATGCTGGAATTGCATGTTTTTTTTTTTATTTTTTTTAATGATTTTTCATTTTCAGCGGAAACCAAATTAGCAAGCTAGTGCAATAAAGCTAAAGTACAAAATATGCCAAAAATGATAAAAATAAATAATTTATTTTTCAGATACTTTGTTTTATTTTCCTATGGCAGTATGCACCACACATTGTGCTCAGAAACAACGCTATAGGGCTTTTCAAGAGAAATAGTACTTTTTGTCCCATACGTCAGAGTTCATATATTTCGTTAAAAATACTATTTGAAAGGGTAATTTTTTTTTCTTCCGAAATAAAAAAACGTATACGTTGTTTTTTAAAGAAAAAAACTTCGGCCACTACCTTTTGAAATTTTTACTTTTTAATGTGCTGGACAAAATTGCAAGTTTTTCGTGGAACTGCATTGGGTGATCCCCCCAGTTTATGTGCTGCAAGAACCTTTTTTTTTTCACTCTTTGATATTATTTTCTCGTGATCATTACTTCAGCGCTCATGAAAAATGGACCTGACAACGTGAAATGATCTTCAAGTACCTGTCTGAACGGCTTGATATCTTAATAGTGTGTCGATGCATCTTTCTTCTATTCTTGAAAGACATTCGTGACTTAAGCCTAACTTCTAACGACCCTTCTGAAACATAAATACCGCTCGCGAAGTTTAAATAAGGTTTTTCAAAGCAAGTTTAACATGCGTGTTCGAACCGAAGACCTCGATGCCAGAAGGTGATAGATTTTCTTTTTGTCAGTTTTATGTTTTACATTACAACATTAAACGAATAATATTACTTTGTAATGAGTATATGAACGAGACTATTTAAAAATTAATCCGCTTTTTATCACTAGATTTCAGTATTTTCTTCTTGAACCAAGTATTATTTGAATTATTATAAAATATCCAAAACTTGTTTTAGATATTATTTAGTGTAGATTTAGAGCAAGAAATGGGCACCTCTATCTCTCAACAAATAACTACACATAGATAACATGTAGATATTTTATTCAAGTGTCGTTGAAATTAGTTTCATAGCTGAACACTTTGACATTATACTAAAGTAAAACATAATCTTCAAAACTAATTAAGAAACATTTTGTGATACCCGAATGGCTTCCAATAGGTGGAGTTTCCTCTTTTTATTCCCTCCAATTACGTCATTTTGTTCTCCATCATCTTTTAATCCTTCTCTCAAATTTCGTAGATGTATTTAATTAAAAGTGGTTTTTCATTAAATTGATTCAACGCAGTAAGAAAGCAATTAAATGTCTATTGCATATTTTCGATATAATTATAAACTAAGCAAAATTAGTTGGCAATATGTTTACATAATATGATTAGAACATTAATTAATATTTCAACTTTATCAATCATAAAAATGTTAAAACGGGAGCTGAATTAACAAGCACCTATGCTTATGTGCAATAGTTCTATTTTTATTTCTAATCGTACGTTCTAAACGAAGTTTTCAAACGAAATTTTTTTCCCAAAGGCAGGAGCATATTTAACATATTGTTCCTTATTTAACAATTCAATTGTAACTTATTCAAACATTGTCAGAATAATTAATTTTAAAACAGTTAACTATACAGGAAAACATTAAAGACATAAACGTACATACTTAAGTAAAGGAAACTCTTTGTTCAAATCTACAACGCTATGTATTGGTTTTGAAAGTTATATCATTTGTTTTTAATTAGAGTGGTAATAAAGGGTGAATAGAATAAAATGCATTTTTGTTCATTGATTTAAAAAATATATATATTTTCATTGCAAAGAGAGAGAATTTTATTATATGAAATTAATTGAATACATAAATTGCGTGTTTCTAAACAATTCGTAATTAAAAATTTTTAATTCGCAATTACTTTACCACGTTATCTAAGAACTTATTTGAATAACAAATCAACGAATAACAGTTTTTAACTTATTAAACTGAAAAATGTCTTAGTCTAAAAACTTTCTACTTTCTGAAGCTACTAAAAATGATGCAGAGCCCTACAACATAGCAACATTCCCAATAGAACTCTTCTTAAATTGTCGCGGTAAAAGCTCTTAAATATCAAAAGAAAGTAATCTATATAACATCTGTAATCTCTATAATATCGTCGCTTAAACCAGAATTCCATACGGTATGACAACACATGATTACGCAACACTTTAGTTTTTAAGGAAGGCATAAAGCAGTTGTATAAATTTGCTGCTTAAAGCTGAAATCCACGCCCTAGTGATTGGCGAAAGCTTGGCAAGATATCTCGTTGCAGCGACGTTTTGAAGCATTGTCATTGCAAAGCATGCAATAGAGCTGCCACCGGTAATTATCAGAAATATGCTTGAGAAATTGCAGCGAGAAAAAATGAAAAATATCCTTTTTCACTCCCCAAAAACGGCCTGTGGAACACATAGTAAGAATTTACAAATACATGGAGTAAAAAGGTATTACGTTGAACTTTAAAAGGAAACAAAAACTGTCTTGTTATTCCAAGGCATTAAAGAGATATAAGCCTTCTAAGTAAGATGATTATTTTGAAAAAATACCTTGAACTTGAGAAAAAATGAAAACTGGCCCTTTTTACTCCCCAAAAATAGCCTGTAGAACACTTAGTAAAAATTTGCAAATGCATGGAGGAAGAAGGTGTTACATTGCCCTTTAAAACGAAACAAAAATTGTCTTGTTATTCCCAGGCTTTCAAACTATGAGAAAAAATGAAAAATATCCTTTTTTATCTCCCCAAAAATGGCCTGTGGAATAGGTAGTAAAAATTTAAAAATGTATGGAGCAAGAAGGTATTACATTGAACTTTATAAAAGGAATCAAAAACTGTCTTGTTATTCCAAGGCATTAAAGAAATATAAGC
Source organism: Uloborus plumipes (assembly GCA_038373865.1). Taxonomy (NCBI): domain Eukaryota; kingdom Metazoa; phylum Arthropoda; class Arachnida; order Araneae; family Uloboridae; genus Uloborus; species Uloborus plumipes. The sequence continues at coordinate 64,612 of JAXGGA010004421.1, read as the reverse complement.
CTTCTAAGCTAGATGATTAACCATTCTTAACCCTCCAGTGGGCGCGGCCGTCATACCAACAGGAAAGGTCGCACGTAATTTCTACATACACTGTAGTAAACCCACTAACTTTCGACAACTTAAAATGTGTCAAAACGGTGGGAGTGGGCGGGGATTGCCAAGGGGGTCGTTCCTGCACCATCAGAACTAGAGGTATAAAGCAAAATTCATCACTGGTGTATCTCTCACATAAAACAGCCAGCTTAAAGATTAAAAACTAAAACGCAGTGTAAAATTGTCATGTGCAATAAATTTATAACATGTTTTACACCCATCAGTTTCTAGCTTTGTGTACATGTAACGCATCGGCATTATGTTTGCGATCATACGTTCCTATATATTGTTTGTTTAGGTGTTATCTATCAACCCTGTTCCCCAAGATTTTAAATTTACTTGTATGTTAAAACATCTTCATACGCAACTTTTTTTTTACATTTAAACTGGTTCTAAGACATTCAGTGGATTTATTTGTAGTTCTTTTTCTTCAAATATAGTTCCTTTTTCCACAGAATTATGTTTTCTTCTATGTGTGTTTTTTTCTTTTTCATTTTTTATTCTTAGGAATACTGCTGATCGATGAAAATATCAACATCAGTTTGAAGGTTATTACTTTTTCCTCTCTGATTTATGAGTATTCTTTGCATTATGATCTCATTCCACCTCGTCCGAATTCAGAACATACAACCATTTGAGAGAATGAAATAGAATGTAGGAATCGAGACATTATTCTTATCAAAATATAAATAATATTCAAGTTTAAAGCACCATTGATTTATTTATTTATGTTACGGCTGTAACAAAGATTACTTTCAGTAAATTTTGGACAAAAATAGAAACTTGTTCTCGATGTCTTGTTATCTGCAGTGTATGTTAATTTCTTTATTTATGAATATAAAAGTTTTATGTGAATTTCGTGCATAGAAACATTGTCGTCGAACAAATAGCATCAATGTTTTAGAAGATAATTTAAAATTTACTGTTATATTTTGGTTTAACCTTTCTCGCAGCGTTTGATTAATGTTGTTTCCTTTTAAGAAAAAAAACTTATTTTACAGATATGTATAAAGGAAAAAAAAAATTGTGTATTAAAGGATAATATTCTATGTTCTGCTTTTTTGCTCAATTTACATATAATTTCTACTTTCCGCACCTTTAGAAATTACGAGGTGCCCATTTACAATTGCAGAAAGAGGTTTGAGCCTCTGATGTTAAGGACAGTCGGCACCACGAGGCCCTTTTTTTAATCTATAGGGTCACCCGGGGCAATTCCTGGTCAGCAAGTTTCTGGGGTAATTCCTGGTCACAGTCCTTTTTATGTCTTAATAATCCTTCAGCAAAATGAAAAAAATCACAGAGGTACTCTGAACTATCGTCATTGCAATTCATTACTTAATTATGAGTTGACTGTGTATTTAGTTTGAAAAAAAAATCTTTTAAAAATCGCTTGTTAAATTTCGTAAAACAAGATTGGCCTTAGTTTTGATACATTTGTACAAAGATCGTGATCAAACTCAAACTTCTGAATATTTTTCTTTTTCGTTTTTTTGGTTGAATTAGGTACCATGTCAGTTACTGAAAAATAGTTTTGGATTTACCATTATTGTTTTGAATAATTTGCAGGAAGGCTCCAAATAATGCCCCTGGCTACTGGGGTAATTCTTAGTCAGTGGGGTAATTCCTGGTCAGTCCTTTTTTTAATATTTATGGATTATTATTTCACCTATTATTGACATATGTTATTGATTTAAACTATATGTAACTCTGTGAGCCTTAACTGCAAAGTTGACTGTAACCGCAATGTAACATTCTTATCTGTTAATGATAAGTATACAATATACTGAATTTTTCTGTTAAATTTCATCCAATTATTTTATAAGTTTTAATAATTATTCTTAATTATACTAAGAAAAATGCTTAATTGTAACTGCATTGTACTATTCACTTAACTGTTCACCTTAAATTGTTCATAACAGACAGAAGCATGTGCTCAGTGTGTATGGTGCATGTGCATCATATTTTTTATGGACCTATTTATTTGGTTAGTGAAAATTCATTCACAACAGATATAAAAGCTGTAGCTATTGCATACAAAGTGTATAAAAAGTATTTTGGCTAAGTTTTATTAAGTAAAGCTATTATGTTGAAAACAATTGCATTCTTCCTTAAAAAAACTAAATACAGTGTTTAATTAGCTATATATATAAATAAATTCTTTATCTAATTAGTTTAATAACTTGTATTAATAATGTGCTTACAAAATGTATGCATTTTCTTCAATCATTTGAGTGACCAATAATTGCCTCGTAAGTGGCCAGGAATTACCCCATCTCTGGGGTAATTCCTGGTCACTAATTAACGACAATTACTCAAGTTCATTATGTATTGTTGATAGCATGAATATTTTATTCGATGGACATCCCAATGTGCTTCCTCCATACCAAAATTTGTAACTCTAACTTAGATAGATTTTGTGATAATTGGATGTTAATGCTTTTTGACCAGGAATTACCCCAGGTGACCCTAGTGTTTTTTTTTTACTTTTTTATGCGATTTCAGGTTGTCATTTTATCAGAAATTTAATATTAAAAAAATGTATTTCCGCATTAAAAGTTTTTTTAGTGCTATATGAAAAAAATCATTAATTTAAAAAAATCTAAAAATGCATCTCTTCCCTTTAAAAACTGACTTTAATTCTGGTTTTTTTTATTGGTTGATTGCTTAAAAAATATATTATGCATTGATTTTTGAATAAGTCAAATGCTTTTTAAGAAAAAAGTGGTGCAATAAAAATGCAAATAATAATAATAATAATAATAATAATAAATAAAAAAAAAATAAGTATTAAAAAAATATATATGTTTCAAAAATCCTTTGACATGTTAAATCAGATAAAATGTACAAAAAAAAAAAAAAAAAAAAACAGCGTTTATTGTTTTCAGTTTAATATGTATTTTTTTCGGAATGAGAATATTACAAATTGCATCACTAGTAAATATCGCATAAATCAGTAAATATTCTGATATCAATCTTTTTCAATTTTAAAAATAATGAAGTGTATTGTCTAATCTTTTATCGTAAGACCTTCCGCGCGCTTGCGCGCATGCTTGAATTCTCTTCGGATTTTCCCAAAATAGGGTGGAAACCAAAAGTAACATTCAACGAGGAAGTAAGAAGCGAATGAAAGCACCCGCAAGTGTGTTCCTTAACCTATCACACCTTTTTCAAATGGAAGCGCTCATGACTGCCAGGCGAGTAATTCGTAGACAGACAGTAAACGTTCTCCCGACTCGAAACATTTGTAATCGACGGATTTTCCTTGAACGACATTGTTAAGCACGTAGGAGATAATTTGTGGGAATGGAACGAAGGGTAGAATGTAATATATGTATTTATATCGAAATAAATTATAAAAAATTGCCTCTAGACTTTCAAATAGATAAAAATCTTTACCATACGCTTAAAACATTCGTAGTACTTATTTTTGACTTCCAAGAAAGGACTGCTTTAAAAAACTGATCTATGTCACATTCTTCTGTGGGCTGAGAAACTTAGAAAGTTCTTAAGCTCTTGATAACTTTCGTTTCCAACGAAAATTTCATCTTCTTAACCTTTGCTTTTTAATGCTTTGGGATTACATGTTTATCTGCTAGAATGCGAAATTTCTTTGTTAAGTGTTCCATAAATTGTTTCGTGATTCCTAGTTTTGTGAGTAAACTGGTACTAGTAGCCATCGAAAGTATCAAAGTGGCTCACATAATAATGGGGGGGGGGGGGGGGTTTCCGAAGTTTCAAAAGTATTTTTTTCTGAAAGAGCATGCTTCAAAACATAGGAATTGACCTTTTTTTTATCTTTTGACACAAGTATATTTTTTTATGAATTATTTTAACCGGTGCGCAGATGCTATTCCGAAAAAAAAAAAAAAAAAACATCTGCGCATGATATCAGTGGTGCACGTAAGCGCGAAATCTAATTGGTTGTAGTGAGATGACGAAGGTCGTGACGTCACCGATTCCTGCGATTGGACAACTCAAGTGAAGCAAAATGGTGTTATTATTGAAAAGAGAGTTGTTAAGTGCACCGCTGACGTCACAAAAACCACGCCCCGTTTTCAAGGTAGGGTATTAAAAAAAATACTAAACAATAAACTGTTGGGAACATTAAAGTATTTTCCGGGCCCATGTATTTTTTTTATATCATTCTATCGATTTCAGTAACAAAAAGTAGTACTTTTGACTGAAGGAAACTCCCCCATTACTGATTCACACACAGCGAGCTCAGTATATTTTCGGCTATGGTAGTTCTGTTTAGTGTCTCTGCTAGCCTTCGTACAATTCAACGATTTTTTTCAACTATTAAGTTACGTTTCAAAATAATTATAATTTGCGAAAATAGTATCAAAAAGATTAAACACTTTGACTGGCAAAATCAGCAATTTTTGAAAATTGAAATGCAAGCAATTAACAACAATTCTTAACAATTAACAAATCAATTAAAACTAAAGTAACAACAAACAAGCGAAGCACATTTAAATGCAGGATCCATTCGCCGAATAGTTAAAATTAACTCTGTGCTCTAGAAGTCGGGACGACGTATCATTTGTTCTGAAATGCGCTATATCTAGTGTTATAAAAGCCGTTCACTGAATTATACTTATTTGTCAATGCTTTTTTGAATTTTGGCTTTATGGAGTAAATATTACTTGTTGTGCGTAAGCTTTTAAATGTTTTATTTTGTGTTCAATATGTATGTATGCATGTGAGCACATTTAAAAAAAAATTCCGCATATAATTATAAAGATTCACTGAACTTAACTTTTATAACTTAAAACAGTAACTAACAGGCAATATAATAGACATGAGAACAAGAGGTTATTGAATTAGTATCCCGTAAAATTAATATCCGTTAAATGTTAATTTAAGAAAAATGTATGATTTTTTTTTAATTTTAAGCCTATTACGTAAATTGAATCAGAACTGGATATAACATAATTCATTCTCATGCTAAAATATTTTTTCTCTTAGCTAAGAATTAAATATTTAGCTTTTTCTTCTAATAAAGAGCTTGCACGTTAAATTTTGCAAAATTATATTAAAAAATGTTTTTTTTTAAATTCTCAACAAGAAAAATATCAAAAAAGATCAACAAATGTGTACTTACTATATCCAAAAATTTACGACATTTTTGTGACACAGCGGACAATAAAATCGGAATGCATAAAACTAGAGAATCTTTGTCGATTAACCTCTAGCGAAGCCTGGAAAAAAGTACGAAACGAAGAGAAAAATTTTCTCTAAAATGAAAAGGACTTCAATATCAGTCATAAAGAAAAAGCAATTTTCCATGTTTTCTCCCTATCTGAAGCATTATATGAACTTGGTTTTTGTTGATATGGAGTTTTCGTTTAGTACTTTTATTTTTTGATGTCTTGTTCTCAGATAGTCTTGAAGAAAGTAAAAGTGTTCAAACGGTGAATGGTATTTATGTATCTTTGTCTCCTTTACTGAAGTTAGAAATAACTTTTTTTACTTGAAAAGTAAGAAAATTGTAACTTGTGCTAACTCTGAATATATATTATTAATTCTAATGTGTATTATATTAAACTCTTGTGTAAGTATATTTATATGAGAAAAAACACATATTTTTTTTTTCAAACAAGTAAATAGTAAAACTTTTAAGATAACAAAATATTAATAAAGAAAAAGTCAGCACATTGTATGCATGACTAGCACTTCTACACCTTCAATAGCATTTTAAACTAAAGTAACTTTAGATTGCTTAATGATATATTTTTCAATGTGTAACAAATTTTTACGGGCAAAAACTTTGATAACTAGAAAAAATATTATGATTATACTCGGTAATTCAAGTTTGATGCATTATTTTTAGGAAACGTTACGTTGGTTGTACTATTATAGATATTTTGTTAATGGAATAAATAAGTTAAATGACTAAAAATTTTTTAAGCGCACCAAAAAAAAAGGAACTATATTGCTTTTTCTAGTAACCTGTATACTAGGGTGGGTTGAAAATGACTTTTTTTTTTTCGATGACGAGGTATGCGGAAAAAGTGCCATTGGGGTCACAAACCACTCACAAAAAATTTGAATTTTTTTGCACAATTTCTTCATCTGCCGCAATCGTCTTGAAAGTTCGAAAAAATGCTAATTTTTGATGTTTTTCGTAAAATTTGTCAGAATTATTTTTTAAATATTTTCAGTGATAGGTATAACTTAAAAGGTTCTTTTAGGGGCACTAAGTTCACATAAAAAATTTGAATTATTTTGCTCCATTTCTTGATCAGACATAAACGCTTGGGGGGTTTCAGAACATTTGCTAAAATTGGATATTACAGCAAAATTTGTGAATTTTTTTAAGAAATTATTTTTGGTAATTGGGAGAGCAAAACAGACTCACTATTATCATTAAATCAACCTTAAAATTGAATTTTAAATAATATTTATTTAATTTGCCACAAATACGGGGAAAATTTGGAATTTTTTTTTTCTTTTTACTGATCCAATTTATTTATTAATTTTTAAGCTTTATAAAAATTCCGTCCAAGTGTTGAGAGACAATTTAAGAGTCTGAAAAAAGAAGTAGTTTATCAAATAATCTGAAATTTTTATTTTTAAAATTCGTTAGAGTTACCAACTAGTTATTTATTACTATTGAATAAAAAAAAAATGTATTAACTGAAAGTGCTTCATAGTTCTCAGCTTATTGCGCATCCAAATACCTTGCAAAATAATCCAGAACTCAACGCGAGGAGGTGGCTGCACAAGTTCTACCAGCCCTCCACCTAAAAATATTATATTCACGTTGTTTTGCATTCTTCATGCAACAAAGTCCTTCTTCGAATTAAGTGTTGACATTTTTATCCTGGATTGTATCTTTGCCCTGACGAAGGTATATCTGTCCTCATGGCCACATACGTGCATTGCCGCTTCTGTCACTACTTTAATTGTTCTTCCCACAGCTTACGTGTGACTTGGAAAGCGGACTAAAGCTTCATCTAAAACCGCGCCTGATTCTATATTTCTCTCAATCAAAGATTCTTTGCAATTGGAGACTCACTAAGATCTGTTGAGAACCAGTTGATGCAGTCGTAGTACTCAGTAGCCATAAAGTTCAGTTTTAGAACCTTAAACTGTCTCAGTCTCCTGATCTCTTTCTTCTTTGAAAGGCGGCATTGTTTAATCCTTTTCCATGCCAATATTCTGATTTCTTTGTTTTCGTCTGTCGGCATTGCTAATAGTATATTCTCAGGATGTCTATAGGGCCATTCCATGAAAAGTGAAACCAATTGGTCAAAAATTCATATTGAAGTTATGTTGCTATGTTATACATCATTTTAAAGCTTAAGATGTATATTTTAAGAATCCTGCATTGGTTTTTTGGTGAGAGTTAGAATAATACTTGTTTTCTTTGTTGGAAGTACGATATTCACGAACTTGTAAAAATCAGAAAAAAGAACACATTTTCAAATGCATATTTCTCATCGAAAAATAAAAACAAAAATAACTACTTGTAGCACAATTTTAACTACTAAGACGGTACTATAATAATATGCATTCATTAATTTCTTTTGAATTGATCTAAATGGTGTAATTGAAGTTTGAAAAAAAGAAGTTTGATGTTACATCTGTAACAAAAAAGAAGCAAAAGTTGTCATTACGTCCTAAAAAATCAAAATTAAAAAAAACCATTAATGGTCCTTTTGGCAAATTCTTAGAGTAATTGCCCACCATAGTTAAAAATATTGCAACTGATTTAGTTTTTAAATTAATGCTGTTACAGACGTAACATTTCGGACATAGCAAATGGCTCTATGTTACGTCCGTAGCAAAAGTAAATTTTCAATTAAATAGGTAAAAAGCACAGGATGAGCAATACATGTATATAGCATAATATGGTACGAGTACTAAAGTTTCTGGTATTCTGATTTTGAAATTTTTAATTATGTCGGCATGTAATTGAAATTTATTTCTTAAGATTAATAAAATACACATATGGTATAACTGATTATAATTTACACCTCAACTGGCATTTTTTTGCTACGTTACATGGAAAAGGAGCTGTGGATGGAGTTGGGGGTATGGTCAGGCACCAGGTGTGGCAGAGAGTAAGATCTAGAACAGCATTTGTCAATGACGCTCTTTCCTTTTTTCAGTGTGCAAACTCCATTGCAGAAAAAGTTAAAATTATTTATATGCCCCAGGAAAATGTTTTAAAGCTGACGCCAAAATTGGAAGAACGGTGGGCTAACATCGCGAATTTGCCAAAAGCCCGCGAAATGCATTGTTTTCGAACAGAATACGAAAATGCCGTTCGAATTTCGAGAACGTCGGACGAAAAAGGACACATTTTTTCATTCAAAAAAAATTATCAAAATTGACCAGCTGTCACCAAGAAGGTTAAATTTTAGTTTGGTACTAGTATTCTGCTATATCATCCAACATTTTCAAATTTTTAAGTTCTCCTAAGATCAATCACTGATTCCAGGGAGGAATTTACTTTTTCCGATTTTTTTATGTAGCAGTCCCATTATGCATTAATTTTAAGAATACAAATAAATAAATTTGTGTGAAGGCCCTTCTAAACTTTTCTTGTGTCAATCTTTCTTGGAAATAATTGTCTTAAGATGCATTAATTCATTGTTACATATTGACATTTCGGCATATGCTCTCAACTCCATCAGACTTACCGAAATTTTCTAAAACTGTTACAGTATAACTTAAAATATTCAAATAATGTGTTAATTAATGCTACTGTATTGTTTTAGCACAAAAATCTTCGTTTATTCCTGCTTTAAAATACTGTTTTCTACTTTCAACTCAGAGATGTTACGTCTGTAACACCACTTTGTTTCGTCCGTAACAAGTTTATGAATTTTTTTCACAAATTCGGCAGTCAAAATCCACACAATCTTTATGGTTTTAGAAAGCTTGAAGTCTCTAGAATACGTATTTAAAAAAAAAACTTCAAAATTTCCGTATAATTCAGAGGAATATTGTAAGTTATATGACATAGTCGAGTTTTTGCTGTTTTGTGAATTACGTCTGTAACAGGTAGTTTTTAATTTCTGTATTTTTTTTGTAATTAAGCAATCTGCACGCAAATTTAATGTAACATAAACATCATTAAGTTACACTACAGGAAAAAAAATTGAAGACTTTCATCAGCCCAAACCAGAATTATTAGTGTTCAAAGTCTGCGATTGTTACGTCTGTAACGATGGAATTGCCCTATAGTATGCATTTCTTTGAACCGCCGAATGCACTATCGTTAAGTCATCAGAGAGGAAGTTTGAGAGTGGAACTATTTTCCACAAATTGTCTCGGTTCATCTGCTCACCCTGGTAACTTTCTCACTGAGAACCATACTCTGCGCATAAATTCATACTAACTCGTATACTACTATTTGTAATTGGAGGCTCACTAAGATCTGTTGAGAGCCAGTCGATGCAGTCGTAGTACTCAGTAGCCATAAGAGTAGAATGGCGTAGTACGAGTTTATGCGCAGAGTATGGTTCTCAGTGAGGAAGTTACCAGGGTGAGCAGATGGACCGAGACATTTGTGGAAAATAGTTCTACTCTCAAACTTCCTCTCTGATGACTTAACGATAGTGCATTCGGTGGTTCAAAGAAATGCATACTATAGCCATCCTGAGAATATACTATTAGCAATGGCGACAGACGAAAACAAAGAAATCAGAATATTGGCATGGAAAAGGATTAAACAATGCCGCCTTTCAAAGAAGAAAGAGATCAGGAGACTGAGACAGTTTAAGGTTCTAAAACTGAACTTTATGGCTACTGAGTACTACGACTGCATCAACTGGCTCTCAACAGATCTTAGTAAGCCTCCAATTACAACAAAGAATCTTTCATTCGAAGAGATTGAGAGAAACATAGAATCAGGCTTGGTTTTAGATGAAGCTTCAGTCCGCTTTCCAAGTCACACGCAAGCTGTGGGGAGAACAATTAAAGTAGTGACAGAAGCGGCAATGCACGTATGTGGCAATCAGGACAGAGATACCTTCGTCAGAGCAAAGATACAATCCAGGATAAAAATGTCAACGTTTAATTCGAAGAAAGACTTTGTTGCATGAAGAATGCAAAACAACGTGAATATAATAATTTTAGGTGGAGGGCTGGTAGAACTCGTGCAGCCACCTCCTAGCGTTGAGTTCTGGATAATTTTGCAAGATATTTGGATGTGCAATAAGCTGAGAACTATGAAGCACTTTCAGTTAACACATTTTTTTTATTCAATAGTAATAAATAACTAATTTGTAACTCTAACGAATTTTAAAAATAACAATGCAGATTATTTGATAAACTACTTCTTATTTCAGGCTCCTAAATTGTCTCTCAACACTTGGAAGGAATTTTTATAAAGTTTAAAAATTAATAAATAAATTGGATCAGTAAAAAGGAAAAATACGAATTTTCCCCGTATTTGTGACAAATTAAATAAATATCACTTACAATTCAATTTTAATGTTGATTTAATGATAATAGTGAGCCTTTTTTGCTCTCCCCATCACCGAAAATATATATATTTTTTAATTTCACAAATTTTGCTGTAATATCCAATTTTAGCAATTTTTCTGAAACCCCTAAGCGTTTATGGCTGATCCAGAAATGGAGCAAAATAATTCAAATTTTTTATGCGAACTTAGTGCCCCTAATAGTACCTTTTAAGTTACACCTATCATTGAAAATATTAAAAAAAATTTTTTTGACAAATTTTACTAAAAACATCAAAAATTAGCATTTTTTCGAAACTTCAAGGCGATTGGGGCAAATCAAGAAATTGTGCAAAAAATTCAAATTTTTTGTGAGTGCTTTGTGCCCCCAATGGCATCTTTTCCGCATACCTCGTCATTAAAAAAAATAAAAGTCATTTTCGGCCCACCCTACTGTATACTACTAAATTTAGTGAAACATTATTTAAAGTGAAATATAAAATTTAATGCCATAAAAAATAATAAATAAAATTCAGTACTTGAGCTTGTCTAATTTCTCATTTAACCCATTAATACCTGACATTTTTTCCCCAAAGATATTTTGTATACTGGTTACAAATAGTGTTTAATGGACAGGAAAAATAATTGACAAAATATCATGTAAAAAATAATTTTTTTATTAAGGAAAGAAAAATCGTCCCCTAAAAGTTACGATAGACCCCAGAGGGTACATACTTTTTTACTAAAATGTTTTTCTGTCTACTATACAATATTTAAAAAGACATTTTATAAGAAGAAATAAAATCAGCAATTAACATAAATTGGGAAGCTGGGAATAACTTTGAAAACTTAGCTTTTTTTTCTTGAGATTGTGAACGATGTCATTTTTGATAAAGATCATACTGAAACTGCTATAGAATACACTTTACAATGGTTATGTGCTGCAATCTGTTAATAACGAATTGAAGCAATACCAAGGTACTAATTGAACATTATTATTTAGTTGAAATGTTCATTTTTGGGAATTTCATATCCTTTTTTGGACCGTCCCTAAAAAGGGACGCTAGGAATTAATGGGTTAAACGGACGCATATTTCTTATGGTTGATAGCCGTAAATTTTGAAATCATATGGAACTAGTTTATCCATATACGACGCTATGCTCGTGTTAAGATTTGGGATCCATTCCCTGTAATCAGCAGTGTCCGTACTGATTTTTATTTCGCAATTTCGCTTTAACTGTATCGCTCAAATGTTTTTCATTTTGAGTAGGCAATTATTCGTATAGATGGTGATAGGTGTTCAGTACAATATAGCATGCATTCTATCGCGTTTTGACTCTCATCGACTGGTAAATGTAACAAAACAATGTTTAGAGAAAATGACATTTTTTTAGACAAAATTCACGACAAAAAATGAAACTGTTAAATGTTAAATATTTAATGAAACTGTTATAACATTACAGAAGACGTATATAATGCATAGCAAAATTACAATCCCACCTCCTTAGTAAGAATAAATATTACAATTTAAATACGAAAGACAAATATATATATATATATATATATATATATATATATATATATATATATATATATATATATATATATAATATATATATATATATATATATATATATATATATTATATATATATATATATATATATATTATATATATATATATATATATATATATATATATATATGCGTGTGTGTGTGTGTGAGCGTGTATGTTTCGGGTCTCTTTTTCCGTAAACGTAGCCTACATCCTTTAATATCTTATGGTTGATAATATTTGTTGGAGGTTTCTCGTTTTTGAACATAACTATTTACATATATTGCATGTTCCTGCCTTAGCCCTTACTTAGCGGCAGTTACTTACTGCTTTATACCTATTTAAGTTTTTTACGTGCTTCAATGTAAAATACAAAGCCAATAGAAAGTGAAGCCCTTTCAAACATCTTGGTCTTTCCCTCTTTTCAAAATATCCTCTAGAAAACAAAGAGTTATCGTACCCAATGTTTCCTTTTTATTTCAACCTTATATCACAAACTGAATCAACTCAACTTCTCTCTCACGTAATGCTTTCTTTCATTTCAACCGCGGGAGAAACCTTATAAATTCGCTCCGTGAAAAGCAGGGCGCAGGTCTTCGCCGCCCCCCTGGGCTATCAAATTCTTATTTTCCGTAAGCCTTTCTATTAGGGTGTAGCCACACTGTAGCTAATGGGAGTGACAGCCGTAGAAGTAAGGTGTAATGAAGCGGCATACAGCTGCCACAGCTGTTGAACGACTGAATGTTATCTCGGATGGGAACGACAAAAACTTTGCCACAGTATCGACAAAAGTCACTGACCAGATATAATAGGTAGCAATCACTAAAATTTTATACTCAATGACAGGTGACATGACTTTTAGTTTTGAAGAGAAGTGTAATAATTTTGTTTTCTGATTTAATCTCACTTTACTTCTGTAGAACAATAATACCACGCAATTTACAGTAGTAGACATGTACCATTAAGTGAATTTCAAAAATGCTAACAAACATGTTAAAAAATTCAATCTACGAATAGAGCTTCAGACACGTGTTCTAGGGGTACAAAGGCCCTTTTTCTGACTGCAAATGGAGCTTATAGAAGTAAATACAGACGAATCACTTTTATAGAAATACGTAATTACTTTTTTTCTATTACCCCCCCCCCCACGAATAGTGAGCTTATTGATGTAATTTACAGACATTCAGCATTAGTCATTTGTGGAATGTATTAAAATGCATAAGCTCAGACCTAACACTAGATAGTACTGCACTAGACGGCATAAATACTTACTTGGCTTAAAATAATTTTCAAAAAATGTGAACTGTTTTATTGTTCTGTTTTTTAACTAAAAGAAGAGGAAGGGTGAAGGAACTTAAAAGGAGCTTTTCCATTATTTAAACTAAATATTTTCTTGTACTTTTTGCCGTAAGTTATTTTTGAAGTGCAGAACTTTAATGGCAAAGGGAAATTTATTTCATTTAAATATTCCCTTCTTGAGTAATGCAATTATTCTTTCATCGCAAGACTCCAAGTTTTGAAGAATAATTCTTTTTGAAGATATTTATACCATGTTGCTATAAATATATTGAAAGTTTGGAATTGCAGAGAAAAAGAAAGAAAAGACTTGGCACTGTAATGCAAAACGTGTTTGTTATATTTGGTATGAGTGAGGCATACATTCGAGTCAATTTTAACTTCTTGATTATAGGTTTTCGTCTATCCGTGCACCTACAATATAAAATATACTTATAACTTATACTTATACTTGTTACAATATAAAATATATTTTTAGAATTCTCGTGTATTCATTTATTTTTGTATTTTATTTTTATAATGTGATGAATTTATGGTTTTTGTGTTTCGAATGTAATGAAATAATTTGTCTTTTTTGCAGATAAACCACATAGGAATAAACCAGAAATACCCCAAAGTAAGTGAGCTTTGTTATTTATTTTTGAAAATCAAACTATCATAGCTGCAACGTTGCGGGTAACATTTCTTTGAAAATATTAGCAATAGATAAGTCTTATAACTTTAAGAAATAATGTAGATAAAAAAATGGGGAAGGGAAACTATGTTCTTCAAATTACAAAGTACAAAAAATTATAAAAACAACACTCGTTTTAACATGTCATTAAAAAAATGGAATGCGTATGCCATATTTGCAGCAGATGTAAAATTGATAACGGGAAGACCGCCTATATTTGAACTCTTACGAGCGACAGGTCTGTATCGCCACATGTGAAGCAAAATAAAAATAAAAAATCGGGTATCGTAAGCTAAATTTAACCCATTAATGCCTAGCGTCCCTTTTTAGGGACGGTTCGAAAAGTGTGCCTGAATTTTCCAAAAATGAACATTTCAACCAAATAATTGCAGTCAATTATTACTTTGTATTGCTTCAATTCCGTATTAACAGCTTGCAGCACATAACCGCTGTAAAGTGTGATCTGTAGCCATTTGATTATGATCTTTATCAAAAATTACATCGTTCGCAATCTCAAGAACAAAAAGCTAAGTTTTTAAAGTTATTAACAAGTAAATCTATCTGTGTTTGATATATGTGCTGCTTTGATCGATGTTTTAGTTTACCTTTTTTTGCAATTTTGTAAATTTTAATTTTTTGCAACCACCTCAGGTAGTTATATTATCTGTAAAAATGACAAAACTTTTTTAAAAATTATCTTTGAAAAAACTGGAAAACTCTAATTTAGGAATAAATGCTCCCATAATGCGCCATGCTCTTCCTAAATGGAACCGTAACAAGGAATGATAAAATAATTTACATTTGAACTATACAGTTTTTTTTACAGGATTTGCAATAGATTGTTTTTTGTTTTGGCCTCACTTTGGCGAGTTAACTGAAGACATTTCATGCATTTAATCATGTTTTCTACTTTATCTTTTTGACAAATATTCCAATAACGATTGTTTTGTGCAATATCAAAGGCAGTTCGGCATCAAGGGCACGTGACGAAATATTATACCAAAAACACGATAGGTCTTCAAGAATGAACGCTTACAACTGTTTTTAACAAAATCGATTTTCAAAGATAAAAATATTCTAAATAACCATTGAAACTAAATCTTTATTTATCTTACTAGTCAAGACTTAAGGGTTAATAAATAATAATTTCATATTTCTGTTTTTTTTTTTAAATTTTATTTTGCAAAAGAATTTTACGTAACCGTATTTTAAAGTGTACTCATTTTTTAAATGTTTGTTCATCAAAAAAAAAAAAAAAAACAATCGCGATTTGATTTATTTACTTTTTAAAAAGACTTAGTTACGAAAATGCAAATTGCTTGATTAACACTTATCCCTAGAGACATTTTTGTTATATACCTACTCTTTTGTAATAAGTGTTTGCTTTTTAAATTGATTTCTCTTGAATAGTTTTTTTTTCGTAGCACATAATTTCGCACAAAATCCCTTTCATGGCCAGTGAACTTTTAAGTATTATGTTGAGACTTATTTATTTATTTTTATCGATCTTGTTATAGGAACATGGAAAAGCAAACACTGACATAAAAAAAAATAATCGCACACGCATTACATAATTTTTTTTTAAACGCAGAATTTTTCCTTTTATTCAAAATGGCGTATAAATCTATTGAAAGAATAAAAGTACACACCGAAAGCGTGTTTTCAAAATGAATGAGTTATTTTTGTTTTACTTTTTCCAGCAGCTGAAGAATTTCGCTTGATATATTAAAAAATTACTCGATAAAGTAAAAATGTATCTATAGAATGTTTCCGTAGGAGTTTTCGATATTAATAAATTAAAGATTATGAAAAAAAGGTAGTCTAGAAATTATGGAGTTGTGATATGATTCTTTACCTGCTTTTTAAATATAATTCTTTCCCGATTTATGCATGATAGGGTAGATTAGTTATACTGCCCTGCTGAGCACAAAGTAGTATCTGCACTTTTTGACAAAATTGAGTTATTGTCAATAGGTGGTTCTTTGTGCCGCCTTTTACCTAAATATAATTTTTAATGATCATTTGAAAACAGGAAATATTTTTCAAATTCCGAAAAAGCACTTTCTGAATCAAATACACTGAGGCGCAAAAACTTTAACCCATTTATGGCCAAGTTTTTTTTAACATTTTTTTTTCAATTTTTATCTGCTTAAAACTTTTACTTGGAATGGTTTACATATATTTTAGGTTTGAAATAGTTCCCCGTTGCCATATTTATTTAGGTTATTTTATCGTTCTGTTTTATGGGATATTTTGCAGATATGTGAGCAAAATACGACCTCACTTGACTTTACTTGTGTAAAGCAGTATTACGGAAAGCATCTCTGATCAATTTTAAGCAAATCACTTTAAAATAGTTTAATTTTATAAAAAATAAGTTCGCAAAAAAAAAACTTACTTTCTGTGGCTTACCCATGCTGGATCGTTGCTTGACTGATTTGTCTGAAAATGGCTGTCAATAAATAAACTCTGATGTCCAAATAGTGGCTCTAACTGGTTTTCTCAAGAAGAAGGACTATTTAACTTGTGAAAAACAGCTTTAGAGTAAAATGATACACCCATTACAAGTTTTTGTATGCAGTAACTAACAAAAGCGTCCCGTTTTTTGGCTTACTGGGCATAAATGGGTCAAACAGCAATATCTCCGTTTGAGATCGTCTGCAGATACCACTTTTGCGCTTAGCATGGCAGTATAGTTGATACCCTTTTTACATTTGGATGTTTTAAAATTTTGTCAGTAATGTAACAAATGAATTGAAATGTCACGTAATACTTTCACTATTTTCCTTTTAAATAAGTATTTTAGAACCGTTGTAGACATATTTTTAAAAAATATATTTAAAATGTTTTTCAAGATCAAATTGACCGACGCTGTGTCAATTTGATTTGAGTCTCGTAAAATATTTAAAGTATTAAACCGAGTTAGATGAAAAACGTGAATCTGATTCAAATTCAATATAAACATAGGCATGGATATTTTATCCAAAATAAGCCAAAATTTGGGAGAAAAAAACAATATTAGCTCAGAATCGGAAAAAAAACAGCGAATGTAAGCAACATATCATTGGTAAAATCATGTGTTCCAATCAAGAAACACAGTACAAGGGCTCGGGCGTAAATAATGGCATTTGCCAAAATTGTAAAACTTGAATCATTTGGTGAAAACAATGGTATGTGGCCGTATGAACAGAAATATTACAGGGTTTAAGGATAAATACATCTCTTAACCCTTTAAGCGGTTTGTCCGTACGTTGTACGTGCTACTCGAAATTGGCCTCATCTGGTTTGCCCGTACGGAGTACAGGCATCAATATTTTCATATTTTCCTTTTCTGGTTTGCCCGAACTGTTCGGAAAATTGTAAACCTCAAAATTCATAGTAAGTGTGAGAGAAATTTTTGCATAATTTGTAAACTATTCATCACTGCATGCCGAATGTACTTTAAAAAAGCAAATATTTCGGGATTTTGTGACCAAAATTGTAAAATAAAAAATGTTGTAAAAGCATTGAAAATGAAAAAAAAAATTAAAAAATTCTTAATATTCTATTCTGTTAAGTATGGTACTTAACTATATGAAATAAAAAATATGCCTTTTTTGGAAGCATTTCTGGTAAAATAATTGACCGCTTAAAGGGTTAATAATGTACCTACACACATGCACTATGTTTTTAAAATCAAAATACTTCTTACATTAATTTTTCGAAATTTTCACAAGCCATACCCTTGATTTTTAAAATGCAGTTACTAGTATTTACACCCGAGCCCTTCATGTATAATATGATATAACTACAAACTCACCTTGTGTGACAATTGAATTCAAACCATAAAAAATACTTTAGTACACAAAATACGATTCATTCGAGTAACTCTCTCTCTCAAAAGAAAAAAAAAAACTGGCTGTCCCGCGTGCTTAGGTAATGTCAGCATAAATCTGTTAGATCCTCATATTTACTCTCAGTTGAAGGTAAATACGCACTATAGAATTTAAACATGTGTATCAACTTGGCCCTGTATGAACTGAAGTCGATATTTCCCAAATGTGTTTCCTCATCAGAAGTTATTCAGTTGAAATTGTAAATTTAATGGTAGCTTTACTGCGTACAAAAGATTGTTAAAACACGTTTTCAGAAATAATAAACGACAACTTTATCATGTGTATACGTGATTATTTATGTGAAACAAGTATACAACTATTGGTATCTTGCGTGCTAAAATAAGAAATGCTTGGGCTGTTTCTGAAAAAGAAAAACGGAGACAAATGCATAATTTATGAGAAATTAATGTATAACGATGAAAAGGATCAGCGAACGGAAGATAAGAAAAATATCAGATTAAGTGTGTTAAAGTAATTTAAATAGATAAATCATGCATTTTGTTAATATCAGTCATTTGTTGGACAGATGAAATGATACAAAATTATTAAATTTTTGTTTTAAGTATACTGGGTCAGACGGTGATATACTTCAAAGTATTTTGTTGAAAAATTATTATTTTTCTCTTTTTTTGTTCCAAATTTTAATCCCAAATTGTAAAAGACGGACTGTCTTATTGAAGAAATGACTCATTTTTCAATTTTATAGAATACCGTGACCGTGAAAATTGCACTAAATAGTTTAGTTCCAAAGTTTCAAGATTAATTAAATAATGAATAATCTCAATTTTGAGTAAGCATTCAATTACAACTATGGCTATATAGATCGGATTAAAATGCTTTATTTTTTCATTAAAAAAATATTTATATGTTTTAAATTTTTGACAAAAGAGAATATTTCCGTGAATCGAATGCGCATTTTTATACACTAAATTTGAGAGTCTGGGACTAAGCATTTAATATTGAGTCAGAAATTTTCTGTGGGTGTTAAAGCCTATAAAATTCAACTGGTTGGTTAAAGTCCTTTAATTGCGTGTATTTATAGATATGCAACAAAATCCTGGGGTTGCAACTGATTTGACCCGTCTTGTGCTGTTGCTTCTGCAACGATTCGACTAATTTTGTTATATTATTGGCTACTTATGTCTTTTTTCGGGAACCACTTGAAACATCCAGGATCTTTTTATGTTTAATTTTGGTGTAAAAGAGTGTATTTACAATGCAGGCAAATTCTACAGCAAACTATCGGGAAGCAGAAGCGCTTCCAGCATAAACTGATACTCCAAGTGACTTATGTTCCGCATGATATTTTTGCGCATGATAGCGGTATACGAGTAGTGTGCCGTAGTAGTCCGATCGGTAAGGCGTCGGACTCGTGTCCGGAGGGACCCGGGTTCGATCCCAGCCGATCGAAGATCCACCGTCTTGATTAATGGTGGCTGGGAGACGTTAAAAATGCCGTGGTCACAAAGTCCTCCAAGTGAAACAATACCTCTAGGGGTCATGGGCCAAGGGTTTGCTCGGCCCTTGGTCTGGTTCAAAAAAGAACAGAGCCCTCTTCAGGGTCCTATCCCGGTTAAACAACGAGTTGTGGTAGGTACGGTGTACCCTGGAGTGGGTGAAGTGTGAAGGTATACGAGTAGTAGGAACTAAGGTTCGAACCTCACTGCTTGCGGCTTGTTTTTCTTTTTTTTACTCCTTTAAGAACGTTTTCAGTAAAATTTGATTTTGTATTGGAAATTACTGGAAAAATTAACTACTGCACTTAAAACTATAAACGTATAGGAAATATATTTGACAGTGTACACATTGTTGACTTTCCCTAAGTACTCTCTTCGCATGGCTCAACAAGATCTGACACATTTACATTTAGTGCACCCATTAACGAGAATAAACAAACTCACAAAATTTCTAGAGCTGAAAACCTTTTTAATTTTAGGACATGAAATCTGCATTACAGATCAGACTGATGTAAGAAATATCTCCCAAAACTCGTTATCAGTCCAATTTACTTCGTCACATTATATTGGTTCAAATATTTCTCAAATTCTTTTCTAGTATCCAGAAAACCAACCAAGTAAAAGTTATTTAAACTTGATTTTCTGTTGAAATGAGAAAATAACTTTATCTCCTAACAGCAAACTTAAACTACAGAAAGCATTCAACAAATTTTATACTTCAAAATTTTAAATGGTATACTTTTTAAAGGTTAAAATACAGCAATGATAAACACTGTTCGGAACCTATTTAAATGCTCCAACTTCACTTAGACTTCAAGAATCAAAACAAGTAACAAGGCTGTTTTTACAAATGATCTCACACGAAGCTGATTAATTCTTTAAATAAATTCCGAAATTCCTGAAATACTTAGTATAGCTCCGTCTTTTACTTTGTATCAACATTTCTCATTTGCATATTTATTAAATATTGTAAAAGTTCCTCTTCTCTCTTATTTTTGTCCTCATAAGATGTTGCTTAATGTGCTTAAGGAACAGTGCATGTATCAAGAACTTTTTCCATCTCCATCAGTAGTCACGTGTTGTAATGTGCAGTTGTCACGAAGGTGATTTCTTCTGTTGGTTTCTACTTCAGTTTCTTTGCCGATATCTTAGACTGATGAGATGGAAGAATAAGATTACGAAACGCCTTCATATATCTTTTTCTGGGGCAGAGTATTTGCTTATTTATTATATATATATATATATATATATATATATATATATATATATATATATATATATATATATATATATATATATATATATATATATATATATATATAAATTACGTGTCCCTGTGTTTGTGGCCAATGGACTCCTCAGCTACTGAACCGATTTTAACCAAATTTTACACGCAGTTTCAGTTTGGTCCAACTTAAATGATAGGATAGTTTTAATCTTAATTTAGGACCGTAATATATTTTTTATTGCAAATTATGTGTTTAGCTACCAGCTTTTCTGTGTTATCTGTGTACGAACTAGAGGTGATACGGAATTGTATGCAATAGCGCCCCAAACCATTATGCCACGTTGTCGCGCTGTGGGGCGTTCCACAGTTACTGCCGGATTCGATCTTTCTCCACGTCGACACCACACACGTATGCGATGACTATCGCTGGACAAACAGAAGCGGAATTCATCTGAGAACACTACGTTTTGCCATTCTGCCATCCACGTCGCTCTGGTCCGGCACCATTCCAAACGTTGGAGTCTGTGCTGTGAGGTCAATGGCAGTCTTCTTAGCGGGCGCCGTGATTGCAGACCACGTGCAACCAGTCGACGGGAAATGGTTCTGGTCGACACAGGAACATCCAGGGTACCTTGCACGTGCTGCAGAATCGACGTACAAGTGACTTGCGGGTCCGCAAAGCTTGTCGGTGAATCCGTCGATCCAAGCGGTCTGACGTCACTCTGGCTGCACCTGCACCCCTCAATGTGGCTACATTTCCTCTTTCCAACCATCTCCGACACAGCCGATGCACAGTGCTTGCATCCATGTGGGTATCAGCTGCAATTTGACGTATGGACCAACCTCCCCTTCTCAGTCCGATCACCATACCCCTTGTAAAGTCGTCTATATGCTGGAAGTGTCTTCGTTGAGGACGGCGTGGCATTTCCTCCTATCACACGTATCCTTCGAGACAAAAACCAAATTTCTCCGATAATTAGTCTGGCAGAAAAACCAACATGAACATAGCCCACTTTTCAACTTCATTCTCTTATATCTTACTTCATGTGCGTCGGATAGCTGCGCATTTCATATCATTTGCATAACTCAGTGACGTGCGTCTACGGTAAAATTTGCATGAATTTCTGACCACTCCTTCTTGGTGTTGCATTTTCAATGTCGAGCAGTGTATGTATATATATATATATATATATATATATATATTATATATATATATATATATATATATATATATATATATATATATATATATATATATATATATATATCGCATTTAAAAAAAAGATATTTTTTATGTAATAATGAAGTTTGTTTTATTTTAAGAAACTACTTATTTTTAGTTTTGTTTTGTGTAAGAGAAGTTTTACAAAGTCGACATAAATTACTGATGCACTTTATGTAAAATTTGTCACCCACTGCTAGGAAACTACCTGCGATATTGTTCTGTATTTTCGTGGAACTTTGACAAATGAAATATAATTTAATATTTGTTGGAACAAAAATAAGAAGTAAAATTTTCATTAATACCCTGTTTTGAAAACTCATATAAAAGAACCTATTGAAATAAATAATATTATGTAACGAAGTAATAGTACGAAAAATCGATGTTCGAATCGAATGTACAAAAAATAAAGAAAAGCCACGTGATTCGGGGTTTCAAGAAACCAATTTTTCAATGTGAGAAAAGTGAGCTCTTGGATACAGTCATTTATATACTTTCGTTAAAAGACAAAGTATTTTTTTACAGTTCAAGATAACGAAAATTTATTGTGACTGATGATCCGTGTTTATAAAATGTCAGACTCGCAAAAAATACATAAAAAAACTTTAAAATGAAACTTTTTGCATTAAAAGTTTTTATACCAACTCATAGCGTCGTTTGGGAAAATAGTTACCTATTAAAATTTTACTATATTCGAAAAACTTCACTGTGTACTTAAAAGAATCCGAGCCCAAAAGGGTTTCTCTAATGAAAATAAAATTCTAAGATAAATAATTTTTTCTCTCTTCCCTCTCACAAAAAATTCTTTTTAAAAGGTTCTTCCTTCGGAAGTTTTTTGAATGAAAAAGTTCTGGCAAAGGTTGTTTAAAATATTAAGAAGAAGGAAGCGTTTGTTATACTCTTCTTTATTAAGTTCGTAAAAGAGTGAAGAAAAAAAGAACAAATAATGTTCTTTTGGAAGAATGTTTCACGTAATCAAGACTGCATTCTCCTGCTTTAATTCAATTTCAGCAAAGTAGTTTCAAGTAGAAGCATTAAAAAAGCATACAATATTGGTTTTTTGTTTCTAAGGTACTCTCTTATATGAACGTGAAACAATATTGAAATAAATAAAATATTCCATGATGTCTTGTAAGGACAATATAATTTTATTTGCGCAACCCTTTTCACTAACTTTTTGTATTTTTTGGGATAGGTTGTAACTTGGGATTCACTAGTAACAGTGACACAGCGTTAAAGAATATTTGTGCACCGAGTCTTTTTAAAATTAAGCCTTCCAAACAAATATGTTTTCACAACCAATTTTCCGTAATAGTTTTTATCCCTATAACTCTTGTGGTTATAGGGGAAAATGCATTGTAAAAATGACAGGCAGAGGTTGTGACAGTAAGAAAATATAAAGTTGACTCGAACTGCAAAGACAAGTTAAGATACTTTCACATCAGCTGCCGTAAAGTAGGAGGCGTGTTTTTAAAGTAAGTACCGTTTTGGTATAAATTTAAAACAAGCAAAGATATCTTTATATTTTTTTTATATCAAAGCCCATACCTTAAACTACTTTTATACATAATTGTCATTAAATGTAAGGCACTTATCATATCGTACATTCAGCTTCAAAAGACGTCCATCGATTGAGAGTGCCGCCGACTGTAAGGTACGTGCTGTAATTTGACTTTTAACTGCAAAAGGGTCAAAAGCTATAGATACTCATCGCGAGATTTCTTCAGTACGTGGTGAAACCATTATGAGCGATGGAGTGGTTAGGGTTTGGGTCCGAGCGTTCAAAGATGGCCGCTCTGATGTGCACGATGAGGAAGAGAATGGTCGACCTTTCTTCATTAATGAAGATTTTATGCAAAAGCAACCCAGATCGAACATCCAGTGACTACTACCTGTTTTTGCATCTGACGCAGCATCTCGGCGGCTAGCTAGTGCCACGACAATGACGGTGATGTCAGGAGGATCGTATAGCATTGGCGGCATATTTCTTTGAAGAGGGACTTTAAAAGCTGATTGTACGATATGCTAAGAGCCTTTTTATTGGTGGCAATAATGTAGAAAAATAGTTTAAGGTATGGGCCTTTGCCCATACCTTAAAAAGTAAGGGTCTTTGCCTGTTACGTAAGGTCTTTGCCTGTTTTCAATTTATACCAAAACGGTACTTACTTTAAAAACACGCCTCGCACCATGTTTTTGAACTTAAATCATATCTGCCTATGCCTCTCAAGCAGTCATTGTGGAAGAGAACTAGTCTACTTGTACACTGGTGTATATTTACAATGTTTTAACAGATTATAGAGTTTTGTTGACTGCAATGAATTGTCCCTAAAATATCCAATAGCTTTGATTTCTTTTAAATAAATAATAGGGTAACGTAATTAATGAAGCTCAGATTCCGTATCATATGAGAAGTTGCTTAAACCCTCTTACAGAGCTCGTTGTCTACTTGCTTATGTACGCCTGTTTATGATTTAAAATCAACTTCTTATGCAATATTACAACATTAGTACGAAGCTATTAGTAAAATATAGCATGGTGTGTTAAAACTATATTTATGTATATTTGTTGTTACTTAAAACTAAATTTTTAACACGGCAACATGTTAATAAATACACGGCAACATGATAAAGTGCCATGTCAAACCATGTTAATACACATGTATATTTTCGAAAGCTTTTATTAAACAAAAAGCTTAAAATATTTAACTAAATTTTATGTCAATAAACGTTTTTGAGGTACTTATAAATGAAAATTGAGGAAATGTATTTTAATAGTAAGAACTAAAGCTTATTTAACTACGGAAGAATATGTAATTGCATTACTTAGAGAACATGCTGAATTACTCATGCGTTAATACATAGCTTAAATAACTGCAATTAACAGTGAAAAAAATGTAGATAAATAAAAAAAAACATTGCTAACAGACAAACGTGTATGAATCAATGTTGCAAACTACTATAAATGCTTAATATCGCAACTATTTATTATTCAAGCAATTAAAAAGAAAAATATGCATCAAAAGCATTAATTTGGTGAACTGTTGTAAAAATAAGTATAGTTTTAATTTCTATACTGGGATAACGTGCTTGTAAACACAAAATATTGCTAACTGATGAAAAGGTTAGCATTAATATACACAAAAATATGCTAAAAATATCTTATTTTAAGCCAGAGCCAAAAAAAACGCATAAACGTATTTTTCCCTTTTTTCTCCTGTACTGATAAAACGTGTCCCTCATTCCAAAGCATTTCTTGCAGCAAGTTCAAAATGTGGCAACAATAACTGGTCCATGAAATCGGGAAAAGATGACCCGTGCTAGTTGACATGACATATTCTTTTATGATCTCAAGTAGCATGATGATGAGGCTATTTCAGATCCGAAAAGTAGTAAAATAAGTCTCTCCCTAAAGTATATGTCGCGTTTGAGCTACGTCAAATGCAAAACGATATGAAATATTATTCTATATTATTCTATACCTGCTGAGAAGATGCTTCTCAAATCTGTCACTTCAAAAGAGCATTGTTCAAATGTTCAAGTTAATGTTCAAGAATATATTTAAGGGTCATTTTTATGTTTAAGCTTGATATAACTTTTAATATAAGAGTACAACTGTCGTTAAAATTCCTACAATGAGTATAAATTGTATATTCTTAGAAATTTAGATCAAAATAACCGGGGAAAAACATCAATAACAAGAGACAAAACCAATTTCAGAAACGAGTCCACAATCTTCGCGTTCATGGGCCAACGATATGTCCGACCGCACCACTGAACATCTGTTTTCGGATGCTATTCATTGAAAAAACGGATAATAATAATAATAACAATAATTAACAGAAAAAACAGTATGCTTTGGCGCAAAAAGCAATTTTTAGACGGTGGGTCCTTTTTTCGCCAATTATGATGAGCTTTAAAATTTCGGGTAAATCTTAAAATTTGAGAAAGGATCAAGGGAGCTATTACTTTTTAACAGCAAAACAGTCTAAATAAGGAATAAATGGGAAACAAATATTTGGTCGGTTTTTGAAAAAAGTGACATTATTAGGGGAAAATTCCACAATCTGCACACGAAAATGACAAATTTATTTTTAAATTGCATGCGTACACTTTTAGTAAAATTATATTTTAAGTATTTATTACAAAATTTTGGGGAAATAGTTAAAATAAACATTTAAGCACACTATAAAATAATTCCTCTTTAATATCTCCTTCCTCCGTAAAGTTTCGATTTCTAAGAGCCCCCACGAAGAATATAATTTACATGCAAAGCGAACTTAAAAATTCCAATACAATCAACGCAGTTCAACCGTTTGTGCGGTAGCTCAGAACAAAAGTTTCGCCATCATGCATATTTATAGGCTAACAGGAAAGTTTCTTCATGCAGCTCATTTGTGAGAGAATGTAACACATGCGCCTTCACGCCATTTAGAAGCAGGTCTAGCATATAAATCATTGGTCACGTCCCGTTATGGCAGGTTGTCACGAAAATATTTCTTTCGTTGCTCTAGTTTGCGATCTATACAGTGAATACCTAAGTGTGGCATTATTAGAAAAATCGAGGCGCATCTAATGCGTTATGGTCGTTTGAAGTAGCTTTGGGACAGAGTTTCTGGATTTTAAAGCGCTGTGCTCGCATATTTTTGGTTTTGTAGTTTCTGGCATTATATTGAAGAAAAACTCTGAAAGTATAGTTATCCGAAATTAAGAAAATTGTAAACTTTTGGAAATTTATCTCTTAACGGTTTTTACTTGATGGTTTCATGTAATAAATTTCGGCTCGAAGCATTGTCTTGTTTGTTTTGTTAATATTCAGTTTTTGCTATTTATACTGTCTTTTGT
Source organism: Uloborus plumipes (assembly GCA_038373865.1). Lineage (NCBI taxonomy): Eukaryota > Metazoa > Arthropoda > Arachnida > Araneae > Uloboridae > Uloborus > Uloborus plumipes. Next base: position 37,954 of record JAXGGA010004421.1, on the reverse strand, counting down.
TCGAACGTGTTGCTTTTATCGGAGGATTCTTCATCCTAAAGCTCACACTTCTTGCATTGAAAAAGGGGCTCCTTGTAACCCCGAAACACGTGTCTGCAGTATACCTGTATATTTGTGTATATTTAACGTTGGATTTAAACTTCACATTAAAATGTATGTTTGTACCTATGTATGTCCTTTATAGACTCAAAAACTACCCGTCGGATTTCGCTAAAAATTTCAGTTTGTTTGTGTCCTCACTGGGCACATCAAGAGACCAATTAGAAAAAAATCTGACAGGTAGTTCTTTTTTTATTCCAATTTTAGTTGAAACTTCCACATAAAATCTCTAATTTTTTAAAGGCTTCCTCCATTCAAATCAATTTTTATTGCTTCATCTCAACTTTTCCTCGATAGCTAATTTTGCGCTTGATATTGTCCTTGCTTCGCGTGGTTTTCTGAGGCTTCTCTCAATTCAAATAGTTAAGAAATGTTTCTTTCGTGAGTATTCACCCTTGAATATATAATACTGCTGTTTTTATTTTTTTCAAAAGTAGAAACGCAATTTTTTAGAAAATCATCACAGATAAATAACACATTTAAGTTTGATTTCACGTTGTCCTTCACGCAGATTTAACTGACCACGCGTTGTCACAAAAAATACCTTCTTGGATTTCGCATGTTGCATTTTAACCAGGACGGCATTTCTACTAGTAATAAGTATTAAATGTATGTAAAATAAGTCACCGGCCTAGTTGTCCTGCTATTCAGGGTCTCTTTAAGCCACGTCAAAAACGGAATGAAAAAAAAAATAATTTCAATAAACGTGCTGCACTTTTAAAGTTCAAAAACAAATTTTGATGCTTAGAAGGTCCCTTTTTGTACACCACAAAATGAAGTATTTCTATTTTTTCTAACAATATTGCATAGAATATTCAAGGCAGGAAAGGTAATTTATTTCAAAATTAGTTTCCAAACATTAGTCCCATGCTTATTGAATGATGCAATGAGATGTGTAAAAAAAGGCAAAAGTTTATGGTAAAATAAAGAGAACATTTATTTTACAGACTTGATAAGAGTGCAGCCCATGGTTTGGGGAGAAAAAAACAGATGCATTTTGGAGCTTGAAGTATTAGAAATGTAACTGACATGGCCCAAAAATACCCGAAATGACTGTGAAGACCTTTGGGATAACTTTGAATTCTATGTGAATTAAACTTGCACTGCTTTTTTTTATTCTTTGTATAGTTCAAAAAATCTGTAGAAGACAAATTGATGGCGAGGGTACAATATCAGCTTTGAACTTTTTATTTTAAAAAAATAGTTAGCAGCATTGATTGTGTGCACAGCTCACTGAACATAAAAAGTTTTTTTTTCCTTAATATTTGTTTGGAACCACTCTTCAGTTCTTTTTTGAAATATTTCGTCGTGCATTATATTATACAAAATGCAATTCCTCATATGGAAATCTTGCGACTTAGTTACTCATTTTGCATTTGGATTAAGCAGTACAGCGTCTGCAATTGGAAGATTTTAAATTTTTTTTTCACGCAAACCTTGAAGTCAGATCGACATATAACATAATTAAAGTTTCGTTTGAATCCTCTGTAGATCTGTTGTTTTTTTTCTTGTTTGTTTCTTACCACTGCATTAGTCTATTTTTGCTGGTACGTATTTTGTGTTCAAAAACTTCTTTACTAGTATATGGTTGATTCTACAAAAATGGGCAAATTTGTGTTCCATACTAATTGCTCTTTTTGTTTTTAACTTAATGAAAATTATTTCGGGAATATTTTTATGCATCTTTGGTTCTATAATTCTGATTATCAACAAAGTCAATAATTAATTATTATTCATTTAAAAATAAAATATTACATTAAAATGTCATCCACATGCCCTGTCCCATAGGTGCAATTTTCGCAATCAATGGAATATAGATTTAAAAAAAATAAGTGATTTTTTTCTCAAAAGTTTTTTATTTATAAATGTGAATGTGTGCAAGATGTAAATCACAAAAAAGCAAAATAATGTGAAAATAATGTCTCTAAAAGTTAATCTAAACTTTGTCCCAGCGATTATCAGTCATCCACATGTCTGAAAAGTATAGATATTTTTCTCTGAAATGTTTTATTTCAAAATCTGGCAACACATCTTAAAATGAAGCATGGAACTTTGTTATTCCTGGCTGAAGATTAATTTTGCTGTTCTGCAATTACTTTTTGATAAAAAGCAAGCTAAACTCAACTTTCAAGGCAAGTGTTTTTCATCTTTGTCATTAACATGGCCTACAGAATGCAAGTAAAATGTACATGTAAAATTTTTTGATGATGAATAGTCCTAAATCTTACATTTGTAGGTTCTTATTCGAAGTTAAGCCGAAAAATATTCAGATATGACTTTTTGAGAACATATTACTTGTGTTTTGTCATTCACATGCCCTTTTTCTTATGTCATTCACATGCCCCAATATGAGACCCGTGGATGAATCAAAAGCCAAACTATGACAGTACAATGTTTAAAAATTATGTCTAACAGTTTACAGGTTAAAAATTTCATTAATATACCTATTGTGTTTGTGTTATTCACATACTTATTGTGTTATTCACATACCCATTGTGTCATCCACATGTCCTTTTTATCATTCACATGCCTTCAAAAAAATAAAAATGCAAAAATACAATAAAATACAAACATTTAAGCTCTGCTGATATTCTATTTTAATTATGCAACTTATAAAGTACTTTGCTGATTTTTTTCAGATTTTTAATTTTAAATTAATTTTTTGAAATCTACATGTTAGAAATATTCCCGTATTTGTAGAATCACCCATTTATTATTATTTTTTTTAATTTAGTTTTATTTGTGTATTGTTTTATTAACGATGATTACAATGGCGTATTTTTAAAGTCATCTCTTTTCAATATCTCTTCTTAAAATAAAACATATGTACCAAAATGAGCAAATGATATCGGCATTAAAACAAAAATTCTTTGGTTAAAATTAGAATTTTTTTTAGCACTTTAGAGATTGTGAAGATAAGATAAATGTGCTTGTTGGAAAAATAATGCATTGATAATTACCGAAGCTAGTTTCCAATATTCCAGCATTTTCATTCATGGAAAATGACACTTCATATTATTTTTTCTCTTAGGACAAAGCACGAATTGCAAAGTTCCTCGTGGTAGTTTTTCATGTTGCATATGTATAAGACAGCAGAAAAGATATTTCGTGCTTTTTATTGCTGAGAAAGAGTAACCCACAAGTCCTCTCTTCTTTCTGAATCATTCTAGATTTCTCATGTTGTACAACGGGTGTTTGTCACGGAAGGATTTTCTTGCATTTTTCTAGCTTAATGTTTACTTATCTGGTATCTAGATGTGTGTTGAATGCAAGAAATGGGCAATATACTAAGCATGAGTTTGCCACAAAGTAGTAGTAGTGGTCTGTCATTAAATTTGTATTGGGAGCTCAATCAAAATACAGCAAAAATGAAAACAGCGACTGAAAATCTTTAAAGTTTTTTTTTTTTTATTTTTACTTTTTTTAAAGAAAGAAAATGAGTCAAAATTAAGGAAAAAATAGGTTGTTTACACTTTATTTTCGAAACGTGCTTTTTCAGAAAGAAATGATTTGAGGATTAAGAAGTGACACGATACCTCATGTTTCTTACTTTTAAAAAGAAGTGCATGGAATTAATACAAATATTCGTTCTTTATCAAAAGAATATTTGAAAAATAAAAAGAAAAAATGGAAAAATTATATTTATTTCTTATTTCATCCTTTTTTTCATTACCCTCTTAATCCCTGCGTTTTAGGGCGCGGGGGTAACCCCAATTATTTTTGTGCATATGAAATTTTGATTTAAATTCGTAGTTGCAATTGTTATAGTCTTTAGGGTAATTTTTATTTTCAGCAGCAGGTAATTCATATTATTCACTAGGGAGAGATAATACTTGAAAAAAACAGACAACTTTATTGTAAAGAATAATTTTTATGAACAGTCTTACTTCTTTTTCAATGGTTTGATATTTATGTTAGGTAATTTTTATGAATTTACTTTAGTTCTCAACCAATATCACTTCTAAAGTAAACATAGCTTTTTAAAAAGCGTTTCACCACTTATATGATTACATTAGTTAAAATGCACTGCAATCAAGTAGTGCAGTAGGACTTTTAAAAGCGTTCAGAAGTGTATAATAACAGTAATTTATATCTTCATATTTTCAATGTACAGCTCAATATGAGATTGTTTTTAAACAGCGTATTTAACATATATTCTTAGTATTCGGAATAATTTACTATAATACATTTAAAATATCAACATTAAGTAAAATATAATTGATCATGAAAAGCTGTTTTGAAAAATGCAATTTTTAGAATCTGAATCTTACAATTAAGTAAGGATTTTGAAATAATAATAATAATAATAAACATCATTTAAAATGTCTCACAAAGCGTTTAGAATATTACGATTAACCATAATTATAACCCGGTGAGCACAAAAAAAGACAAAAAAAAAAAAAAAAAAAAAAAAAAACACCAAATACTCGGTTTACGCATCTTGCATTTAAAATGTCACATTCGTTTAAAAATGTTGCACTACGTTTTTTATTATTTTTATTTTATTACAAATTATTGAAACAAAACTATTCATGTATTTCCTTTACTTTGTGGAAAATTAATTTATTAATCACTGTTATTTACATTTTTTCTTATCACTTAAAAAGCATTAAATTTAAATCATTTAAATAGATTATAAGTATTTTTTAAGTAAAAGACAATTCCCGACGAATATACAACGCATAATTTGAAAAACTTATGTAAAAGTTTCATTTTATGAAAAGAAAAGGGATTTTTCACCTCTCCGTAAAATATTATTTCCTCATTTTTTCAGCATATGCATATCAGAAGAACTGAGGGAAGAGAAAATAACTCAATTTATTCTCTTCTGAGTGCTGAAATATCCCCATCATCTTGCTACTTGACATCATAAAAAAAGCTGTCAAGTCAGTTCTCATTGACCGTTCTTTTCCCATTTTACGCCGCAGTGATTTTTGCCATTTTTCTACATATTTTTTTTAAATTCGTAAAAGAGGGATCGTTGTTTTTGATGCATATTCTGAGACGAGGAAAATAGATGTTTCAAATTTATTAATTGAAACATCTTCTCGAAAAGTTAAGAGTGATGCATCAAAGGAAATTTTCATCCCTTTTTGTCTGTCTCAAGATTTGAAAATCATTGCTGGAGTTTTCTCTTGCGGTCTTGTTTTATAATGTCAGTACATAATGCTTTTTTGTTTTCAGAGGCAAAGGCCGGAGTAACTTGAGAAATAATGTAAGGCTTGAAGCAGAATAATAATATTGCAAAAGCATATAAAGCAAATTTTAAATGCGATTTGACGAAATGTTGGAATTTTTTACAATTCTTGTATATTTTAAGTTTACCCTTTTTAGTCAAACAAAGAATTAATTTTTCTTTTATTTTTGACTGAGTGCATCTACGATCAACACCTTTCACATACAACTGTAGGTGCGGGACCGCCGCTCTTCTAGGGAGCTGGCATTTAAGTTCTATACACACACGCACACCCGCCTACGCACAGACAAGCTTATAGACACACTCACTCACAGACATACACAAACACGCCTACACACATTCAAGAACACATCTACACACAATCTGCACACATACACATGTCTATACACGTGCACGCGCCTGCATATACAGATACACTCAAGCAGCTACGTACACAGCCTATACACACCTACACCAACACATCTACACACACACACGCGCACACACGCGCACACACACACACACGCACACACTCACACACACAGACACAGACACACACACACACACACACACACACACACACACACACACACACACACACGCGCACGCACGCACGCACGCACGCACGCACACGCACGCACACGCACACACACATTTTCGCGATTTGTGATTGCGAAAACCATAGTTTTATCTCAAAATGTTAATAATTCAAATTGTCTTTTTTTCAACATAGATAACGTTATACTTTTAAAAGAAAATACATTAAAACATGTATATTGACTGCTGATTCCCGCAAGAACTGCTTACATGACATAATTTAGTCTGTAAACAAAATTTCAGTATCACCTACTGTCGTTTAGCATTTCTTAAACGTTTAATGTAAGTGTAAGAGAAGAATTGGTAAGTAAGAATTCGTTATTTTTTATTATACATCATTGTCGTATCCAAATTACTAGTATCAAGTTTTAAAGTAACTTGAAATTTTTGAAATCACTTCTACTTTATTCTTAAGAATTGAAAACAGCAAAAATCATTTTTGTTAAGAAATGCCTACTACTTTAGGTATATTGAAGTTTTTCCAGTGTATTTTACCAACTGCAAATGTACTTTAGCATGAATAAAAGAGCCATCAATGTTCTAGCAAAAATATGCTTTATGTTGGATGAAGTGGTTTGGCATGTAGATCTTAATATTCAAAACAATTTTCAGAATACCTCGCTCATTCACATTCTGCCGAAATTTATATTGGAGAGATTTTTCGATAGAATAACAATGTAGGTATTTGAGTTTGATATTCTCTTTTGCAATGTAAAACTTGAAATATCTAAAATTTATGGAAATATAATATGCTTGAATAAAAGTTCACATTTTTCTCGTTTTTGATATTTTATACTACGCATATATACTACACCGGATACCTCACCAGGTCCATTGAATTCTTGTTTAGATTTACCAAAGAAAAAGGTTGAATGGTTGTTTCTCCGAAATACTAAGACAGAATTACATGATAAGGCAGAATTATATGCAAGGCGTATTGCATGCAAAAAAAAAGTTTCATTTAAAATGTGAGAAACTCCTTATGCTATTTCTTTTAAAATGGAAAGATTTGTACTGTTTATGCATTTTTTGGCAGTAAGTGTAATGTATGAGCAATGAATTAACGTTTAAAAAAATATTATAAAAAGAGTACATCTTGGTTCTTCTCATACCATTTTATATGTAACTTCGTTCACACTCAATTTTAATTCTTAGTACGCAACTGTTGCCCTTGCTACAATACATATTTATTTTGCATACTATTGTTATTAGCACAATATTTGTAATTAGCAATAAGCATAGTATTTGTAAGTGGATTTTGACATCACACCCCAATTTCTAATTGAAATACAATACATCTATTTGTAGATCTCGTGGTGTGTGTAAGGAATAATTTAGTTCACGCGTGAGCCTCCTGTAAAATGTCTTCATTGGAAGCATATAACTTCTGCATCCCGTTAAATACCGTTTCATATGCAATGAGTTAATTCGCGAAGACATTTGGTAGATCTTTACGCAATCAATAGTGATTTGATTGGTTAGTTCGCCGATTTGGGTCTCGTTTTCCTTAATCCTACCATAATTCAGAAACGGTTAGAAATTTGGATAAGGTTTTAGGTGGTTCTACGCTCCCCATTGATACTCCTATCTCCTCCTTTCGTTTGGCAGATAACGTCAAATTCACCCTGTATACCAATTTAAAGCCTTGGTTTCCTAGAACGTCGCTGACGCCGGGCGTGACTGCACGCTGGAATCAGAACCAGTTTGATTAGAGCGTGGCGTGAAGCGACGTCAATCTGCGGCTCAGGCGCATGCGCAGAAGAAGGCGGCGACTGTCGAATCGCCAGAGATCGACGATTTCACTCCTAGGATAGCAAGGCTTAAAAAAAGCAATTTGCAACAGTTTTTCCATGCTGACAAAACTTTCAAGTACTTTCTATCCGTGACACAAAACCAACCAACCAACTCAGCTAGCTACTCCTCACTACCCTCACTTAACTCGTTACCGCTGAGTGATATATTTATAGAGCACATCTTTTCACACCCCTCACTGAAAGCAATATCTTTTTATCATTTATTTTCTTATTGGCTTGATGCCTTATCCATGTGGCTACATCTCTAAAAAAAATTTTTGAACCTTTCTTTGTTAGCATAAAAGTAAAAAGCTAACTTTGTACTGGATCGTTGTATGTGTATTTATGATCTAACTTGAGAGGTGACGGAGACAGACAAATTTTCATGAACAAAATCTAGAGTTTTATTTTTACAAAAACCCTTAAGCACGTATTCGTGCATCCAGAAAACAGAAAAAGAAATATACTTATTATACATAGAAGATGTTGCAGAAGTCCAGTCCCCAGTGGAATTCAAAACAAGCTGAATCAAATTTATATGATGTTTTCTTGTTGGTGGTAGTCATGACGAAACATCGCATTAACGAATGCTTAAAACACCTCACGGGCAAATGTCAGACGAACCACCTCGCCCACACAGCAACGGTCAAAGTGAGCTCCAGCCAGCAAGCCTTCTAACTTCAATAATCCTCCCTTCTGCTTCTCAGTCCACACGAGTTTATATGGCTCCACATGTTCATTTGCATAGTCACGAGCATGCTGAATTTACATACACATGGAAAAAAAGAATTTCATTAGTGAATCACAAATCAACCCGGTATGTAAATGCGGCTAGAATAATTGTTTAAATTTTTTTTTTCTAAACTGACCACAGCCAGACCACCGGAGACAAACTTAAACATGGATTTTTACGAGTCCTGGAGTTGCAAGAACATAATGTTTGCTAACATTCTTTTCCCTTTCAGTCCAGCAGGTAGCGTCTAAAGTTTGTCATGTTGTAGATTCGTAGTGCCGTTTTCAATTCTAACGAAATTGCTGATTCTTCGGCTAAAGAGGCTAGAAAACTTGACCAAACCGCAATTCCAATCAACCTAGCAGATGTAAATGCCTTTGCAAGATCAAAAATTTTCATCCCCTTTAAAATCAAAGCATTTGATCAAATAACCAGTCTTGACATCGATAGGAGAACAGCCACCACGCTCATCAGGCTAAGAACAAAACGTCATAAAAACATGAAAAATTCTGCTGATAGGACTAACAGTTATCAAAACTGTGGAAACTGTCTCGATGAAGAAGTCACACCATATCATGTTTTCAACTGTCCTGCAGTTGCTGCATGTCTTCACATCTTAAACTACCCTACAGAGAAAGATTTGTACTCTTGTAATGCCATTGATATAGCTAAGGCTATTCAAGCACACCATTATTTGTAATCTCATTGAGGATACGACATCAACCACCAACCAACCATGGATTTTTTAAAAAGTAAATTGTACTTTTCTTTAGCAGGTTTTAATTTTACAAAAACTTTATTTTTAACTTACAAAATTGGTATTTTTAAAAATAAAATCAGAGTAAAGTTACCTATTTTTATTGCCGAAACGTCCAGCGATCTATTTATAGATAAACTACTAAATACTGTAAGTGAATAAAACTTTATCTTCAATTTATTTAAAAAGTATTAAATTAAATTTAAAAATATTTTTCAAAAATGTTCATTTAAAAATAATTTGGGCGCTAACTGGTTAAGGTATACGGACAAACGTTATACTGCGAATCCTTTGATATTCATCCTTTCTAACCCCTTCAAAATTTGAGCAGATATTTACCGATCACCGTGCATACGGAGGAAACTTAAAACAGAATATATTTATTACAGTTTTAATTCATGAGGGTTACAACAAAGAGGTACAGTTCGGATGACACAAAACTTTCGTTAACCCTACCATCTGTAAAAATTCGGTTATTTTACGGACACTTTTATAATAAGTGTAGCAGCTATAACGATATGAAACTATCGCCTTTTATGGTTAGTAATAAATCACGCAGTAAGTGCAATTTAGAATGCTGCTTCTATTTCAAGCTATTTTATAAATGGACGAAAATGTCACTTTCGCAAAGGAGGGGAGAAGCTTGATTAATTATTTTACTTTCAATGCAACAGCTTAAAAAATATTTAATCCTAAATGTCGAAAAATCTAAGATGTTGCATCAATCACTGAAGCTTTCTCCGTGAAGAGCATTTACTTCCTTTTAAAACAAAGCTATTGAAATGCGCTTTTATTATTCGGAGTAACGATAGAGCTGTTTGTTCTGGATTGAAATAAGAAAATATTCGTTGAAAAAGGTTATTTATTGCAATAGAGTTCTTGCCTGTTGCCTGCATAAGACGTCAATATTTTTCTCAAACCAGTTTCTAGTTATTTGTCAGATTCGTGAAAACTTAATAATCTGTTTATATTTTAAGTTTCAAATAAGTTGGATCTTTAAAAGTTGAAAGAGCTTTACTCATAAAAGCTTAAACAACTCTGTAAAGAGTTGCTAGCTTTGAGGGTTTTAGTATTATTTTCTCTTGAAGGTCCTTTTGACAGAGTAGGAAAAAATTCAAATGTTATGATGATTAAAAAAGAAAATAATTAGCATGTTTAAATTTGTTACTTAAATTAGAATTTAGTAACAAAAATATGAAAATTTTTTTGGCAATAAATTTAAAACTCTTTAATAAAGTTAAAAAAAAAAAATAACTTAGCTTACTTTTTGGTAAGTATAATCAGAACGCTTAAACTGTTGATTCTAATCAAGTGCAGTTTTGTAATTTTCGAATGACTTTCTTAGAAAAAACTGCATATAATGGCATGGTGGCAGTAATGTTCATATACTTATGTAAAAATCCCCCCCGCAAGATTTGTTAGTGACTCCCACTCTTGTTAGACTTAACTATTTATTAAATTGTGACAGAAACAGCAACATTATGGTGAAGAGATATTTATATATTATACAACTTATTGCACATTTCTATAGATATTGATGACTTATTTGAGCGATGTGGAATGGCAAAAAAAAAAAAAAAATTATATAACAAACACGACCTAAGAAAAGCATGAAGAACTTAGAAAAACTAAACTTTACATTTATTAAATCTTTTGAAGTCGTAAATTACACCTTAAGTATAGCCTATCAGTAATATATGTTTGCGAAAAAGTCAGAAAAATGTTATATATTTCATAAGTATATCCTTATAGAAAGGTCAGGAGTACTTAGGTTACATATTTGTTTAGAAATTTTGTTAGAAAAAACCTTCATTTAGTGTTATCCTTCTTAAGAACTTTGACAAGTAACATCAGTATAATTGCAATCAGTAACTGAAAACAATAAAAATGAGAATATCCCCAAAATCACTCGTTATCCGTAAGAAATGGGAAAAAATAAATAAGTAAAGAACTCGATAGAAGACAATTATTTTCTAAGTGAAATACTCTGCTCCAAAAATGTGTTTTCTTTCTCAAGAAGGGCCACATAAAGAGAAATACTTTCCATCATTGGACTGCGGATTTCTCCTTTAAAAGGCAATAACTAACCTTTTGTGTTCAACCTTCTCATTAACTGGCACTGGACGATAGCAGAACAATTCATCCCAGAAATTCCTCCGCAGACAATGGTGCAGCCCGTACGTTAATGATCCTCATCAAGGCACCAAAACTGGAATCTCTTTTCCTGAGGCAGGATTTTGAATTGAAGCGAACCGGGCGAGATAACACAATTCAGAGCTAGTTATAAAAGGGCGAAATGAAAGGGCGACGGTTTGTTACGTCGGCAGTGAGGTTTCTTTTTTAAGAAATTGTTTACGGCGATGGACTATTTACGTACTCCAAGTTTTGGTATGTTTAGATATATTCAACTGTGCTAGAGTTCAGTTTTGTCTATGTACTTGAAGTTTTCCAATCAGTTTAACTTATTAGTTATCGCTTGTTGAAGGGTATTGGAGTGAAATTATTCGTAAAAGCAAGAATACTGGGATATGACAACAATAGATGCAGTTTATAGCGCTGATAACTTTCTGAAATTTCAGGTCGATGGCCTTTTAAGTTGGCAGTTTATGTTTTTAAGGAATAGTTTACAGCAGATTACTATGACGTACTTTGAATGTTTGCTACGTTAATTTATTTGAATGGCTTAGTTGAATTTTGGCTCTTTGTTTAACCTTACCAGCTTAGTTTAATTTGTTAGTGAACTTAAATTACTAAATGCTGTTCAAGTAAACTTACTAGTAAATGTAGGAACACTACAAAAAGACAGAAATAGATATAGTTTAGTTCTGCTAACTCAATAATATTAAAGGAATATAGTTTTCAACGTTTCATCCCAAAAATTGAATAGCAGACAATGGTGCAGCCCGTACGTTAATGATCCTCCTCAAGGCACCAAATTTAGAATATCTTTTCCAGAGGCAGGATTTTGAATTGAAGCGAACCGGACGAGATAACACAATTCAGAGCTAGTTATAAAAGGGCTAAATTCAAGGGCGACGATTTCTTACGTTGGTAGTGAGGTTTCTTTTTTAAGAAATTGTTTACAGTGGTGGACTATTTAGGTACTCCAAGTTTTCATACATTGAGATATATTCAACTGTATTAGTTCAGTTTTATTGATGTACTTGAAGTTTTCCGATCATTTTAACTTGTTAGCTATCGCTTGTTGAAAGGTTTTTTACATTATTTGTAAAAGCGAGAAAAAGGCGACAACAATAGACACAGTATGGTGCTGATTACTCCTTGAAATTACTGGGCGATGGTCTTTTAAGTTGGCAGTTTTTGTTTTAGAGGAATATTTTACAGCGATAGACTATGTCGTACTTTGAACTTTTCATACATTTGGATATTTGAACGGATATGTTGAGTTTAGGTTCTTTGTTTAAGATTATCAGCTTAGTTTCATTTATTAGTGAACTAAAATTACTTAATTTTATTCGAGTTAAGTTACTAGTAAATGCGAGAAAGCTACAAAAAGACAACAATAGATCTAGTTTGCTTTTGATAACTCGTTTAATGTTTAAGGAATACAGTTTGCAACGTTGGCACTGAGGTTTCCTTTTCACGAAATTGCTTACAGCGTTGAACTAGTTACGTACTCAAAGTTTTCGTGTATTTACATACATTCAACTGTGTTAGTTCAGATTTGTCTATGTACTTAAAGTTTTCCGATCGGTTCAGCTTATTAGCTATCGCTTGTTGAGGGGAGCTGAAGTAGAATTATTGAGAACATACCAAGACGACAACAATATACACAACAGATAACTCCTTGAAATTACAGGTCGAATGGTCTGTTATGTTTCAACGAGGTTTCTGTTTTTGAGGAATAGTTTACAGTTATGGACCGTTGAATTACTTTGAACTTTTCATACCTTTGGATATTTGAATGCCATAGTTAGGGTTTCTCTCTAATTTTAATCTAATTCTAACTCAGTTTGATTTATTAAGGAACTTTAGTTAATGAAGTTTACTGAAGTAAAATTACTACTCAATGCGGGAACACTATAATGGTGTGGTTTTGACAACTCGTTAAGATTAGAGGGAGATCGTTTGCGACGTTGGCGGTGACATTTCTTTCCATAAAATTGTTTACAGCGTTGGACTATTTACGTACTCCAAAGTTTTTATATATTCAGGTATATTTAACTTTTCAAGCTCAGTTTTTTCTATGTACTTGAAGTTTTACTTATTCAGTTTTACCTACAAAATCAGTTTAACTTATTAGTTGTCGCTTGTTGAAGGGTAAAAAAGTAAAATTATTCGTAAAAGCTAGAAAAATGTGAGACGACAAAAGTATACGCGGTATAGCTCTTTTAACATCTTGAAATTATAGGGCAATAGTTTGTTACGTTGGCAGTAGGAGTGAGGTTTACGTTTTTGAGAAATGGTTTGCAGCAATAACCCATTAACGTACTTCGAACTTTTCATACATTTCGATATTCGAACGGGTAATTTAAGGTTTTCCGATAAGGTTAACTTATTAATGATTTTCAATGGCTGAAGTGTTTTGGAGTAAAATTATTTTGTAAATACTTATTAGTTATTTTAGTTTATTTAGTGGGCTTACATATTAGTTATCCGTTGTTAAAGTTATTTTGAGTAAAATTCTTCGTTAACGCGAGAACTACAGAACAATAACAGTAGATATAATTTAGCTTTATCAAATTCTTAAAGTTAAAGGCTGGTTAGCTATGTCGGCAGTGAGTTTTTTTCTTCTTTACGAAATTGTTTGCAACAATGGACCATTTTCGCATTCCAAACTTTTCGCACATTTAGGTATACAACTGTGTTAGCTCAGTTTGATAAAGTGCAAAATTCCTGGGTAAGGGACATATCAGCCTCAGCGTAGGACATCTCCGCCGCAAAGTTTCTCTAATTACCCCCCCCCCCTCCCCCACGCGGCATCTCCGTCGCGCCTTTTCCCGCCGTCTTCGTACAACAGGACAACTCCGCCGATTGAGCTAGTAGGGTACAATATTTGGCGAAGGAAAATTGGCGACGTTTAAATTGATTTACGCATATACTGTGCTCCACAAGTAGCCCGGAAATCTATTTAGTATATTTAGATTTGATGTTGGTCGCCGAAACACGATGTGCTGCAAAGAATGGGAGCTTTAAACCAGTAATCCCTTTCTAACCCTTGAAAATGGCCCGGCGGATTTATTCTGAGCCAGTCAGAGGGGAAATAGGATTCGCGGCGGAAATGTCCCATGCGGGGAAGAGGGGGATAAAATTTGCGGCGGAGATGTCCTGTTCCGAAATTCCTCATAATTACGAGATCACTCTAAAGATAACAGTAATAAATTACCTATGACGCTGATAACTTCAAGTCTTTGACATAAAAAGACGATAGTTTGTTACATGACAATGATATTTCTTAAAAAGCAAACTGTTTACAGCGAAAAGACTGTTACACTTTCCGTCTTTTTCATACCTAAATAAGTTTCTAATGTTGTCCTGTTATTTGAGGTTTTTGTGATCAGTTAAACTTATTAATTAAACCTTGTTAAAGTGTATTGGAGTAAAATTCCTCCCAAAAGCATTGCAACTTCAAGTAGACAACAATGCATAAAGTTCGAGTCCCAATACTTGCAAAAAAAAAAATGCAAATGTCTAAACCACTTCAATTGTTATTGGGGGGCTTGGTAAAGTTGACTCACATAACGAAGAAATTACTTCGTTAACTTCTTTTTGCCCTACTGCTTGCATAAAAATGCATTCTCTGTCTAATTAAACTCTCCCAAGATCAGAAGAATTTTTAATATGGCTACAATATATTCAGTCAGATAAAAAAATCAAAGAGATGTTAGCGATAACGATACTAGCTTCGATCAACTATCACCCGGCTATGTAGCACATGCTCAACTCCTACAAAAAATTTCAACACATACATCATAATGAGTATGCAATAGATTCTTATTTTGAATATTTAGAATTTCTTTACAGTTTTTTTATTATTTTTAATATTTTTCGGGAAATAATTCCTGGTTTTTAATTTGTGTTTGTTTTATGGTAGTTTGCAACTTATCTGTCTCAAAGTATTCTTCCATCACAGGATCGTTCCCTTTTCATTTTATGCCATATTTTTTAGTTAATGCGCCTGCAATCAAAATATATTTGTTCATATTATTTCAGAAACTAAGTAAGATTTTAGGATACCTGTTTTTTTATTCATATACAACAATAATTTCTCTTTAATACACTCGGTAATGGGAGCATTAAAAAATAACAGATCACAGCTTGGATCAAAATCGTAGCGGGTATTTTGTTCATTGCCTCTTTATCTTTTATACTATATTTGTTGTCAATACGTCCATTATATCTTCTAATATTTATCGTGCTTAAATGCAACGTGGAAGGATATGCATGTATTGTTATAAATCAAAGAAAGTAATTTAAGGAAAACAAATATTGTTTTAAGAAAATGCTCCTATTTTACACTTAATGTAGGCAGGGATTCAAGTGAAACAGGCTATCGCAAACTGCAATCGCTGCTGGAAATGAATTACATTAGAACGTTTCTTGATACTGGAAATGAATTACATTAGAACGTTCATCGTGACGTTTGCCTATGAAAAACGAGCTAGATAAAACGGCACAGCCTACTTGGCGAATAAGAGGAGATGGCCGACTGCTTGTGAGCTCTTATTGGCTCCGCTCGTAGTGACGTCAGTGCCAAGCTAAGCTGATGATAATGTAATTCACTTCCAGTAGCGATTGCATTCGAAGCGATCGCATTGCTGTTTCACTTGAATCCCTGTCTAAGTATATATGTTTTGTATTTATTTTTTGTGCGAAATATAACATATCACTTACTATTTTGGAAGAATGTTCAGTTTTTTTTTTTTTTTTTTTTTTTTTTAATTCAGGTGCACATTTTGGAAACGAATTCCTTGCTATACTTCTTTGCTAGTTTTTATACTGTACTTGTTGTTAATACGTCTATTATATTTCTTTTATGATTTTTTGTGCCTCAATACAAAGTTGGAGGATTTGCGTGTATTGTTAAAATTAAAAAAAAAATAATTAAAGAAAAAAAAAAGTTTTACTCTTAATCAATCATATCTTTTTTTATTTATTTTTTGTACAAAACGTAACATATTACTCACTATTTTGAAAGAATATTTTGCTTTCTTTTTCTCTCAGGTGCACATTTCTGAAACGAATACCTTGCTACACTTTCTTGTTTTATTTATTTCACTCCAAATTAAGGTTTTTCACTCTTTGAAAAAACTTTAAAGAGATTTTTCAAAAAAAAAAAAAGAAGTTTCTTTTTCGTCTAAATGTTTGCTTGCCCCTGGTTTTGGAGTCAGAACCAAGATTTTTTCTTAATAACATCTTTAGGAAAGAATTTTACAGAAAACTTTGCTTGTTATTTTCCTCCATACCAGAGGGTTGTTTAAAATAGGAAGGGAAGTTTTTCTGTTATTTGTTCTGAAAGCTTTTTTTCTCCCCCTTGCAGTAACATTTTATTCTGATGCAGAGAGTTTATACATAGTCGTGAATAAAAGAGGAAATAAAGTAAAAAAAAAACTGTTAAACTTGCTTGAAGACTGATTTCTTGAATGATCTGTACTGAGAAAAAATATTTAAACTAGTTTTACATTTACTTGTCTAACTGTTCGAACTATCAAGAGTAGAAAATTTAAGTTTTTAGTCTGAAATGTATTGTAAAAATATACAGGGTAAATATACCTAAAGTTCTACATTCAGGGTGGGCCGAAAAAAAGCAAGCTTATAGATATTTAAGCAATAAGGATATAGGAAAAATGTTCCTCTTTTAACACTAAAGAAAAGATACAGAATTTGTCCACATCCAAACTTCTTTTTTTAAGCCATCGGAACCAATCAATGTTTTTAACTTTTTCTTTCTTTAATATAGACATGGGTTCAAAATACCTATTTTTTTTTAGCGATGGTGCCAAAAAGATGTTTTTTCTCTTTCAACTTAGGTGCTTTAAAATTGACCTATTAAAACACTAAGAATATCTTGGCTTCAGAGCCCCTAATTTTCGAATTCTGTTGACATTTCAGCTTTTCTTTGTTTATTGTAATAATGCTTTCTGTAATGTTTTTGAGAGTAAATTTGAGCTGTAATCCATTTTAACATTGACAGCATCGTTTTTCATATCACTTATATCTTTTTGTTATTTTAATTCTTAATTTAGCCGAACGCCCTAAATATTTTTTCTTCTATATTCATTACGCCTTTATAAAACTAAAAATTATTATCTTATTTAACAGAAATAACTCATTTTGGCAATTTATTTGTTGAAAAAAGTAAAAAATGTTTTCTTTCTTATTAAAAAAATCTCTTTTTTTTTTCCTCAAAAAACCTAGTTTCCTTTAACGTATTCACTTTGCCAGCGTATTCACTTTGCTACATTTTTAAAAAAAAATTTTGTGCCTTTTTATTCTTCTTAAATACCGCAAAACGACATGAGTCCCCAAACCTGAAAATCAATGGCGTAGAAACTTTGTATAAACAGGGGTAGCCCGGCGCAATGCCGGATCTTAACGCTTTCCGGGGGGGGGGGGGGGGCAAGACACATACACTCGCCTCTTCACACGTAAGATCAACTATACAGTCATACATTTTCAAATAAACACTTTTTGTGAATGAAAGGAATTTAAAAACCTTGCTAATAATTCTTTCCTCAGAAGACAAGTTTAACTACACTTAAGCATTTTTCACATGAACTTAGTTTTAGATAGAATATTTGCTCAGGAATAGGAAATCTCATACTTTTCAAACGGAAAACGTTCCAATTGTTACCTGAAAAAAAAAAAATAACTCTTAACGATTTTTGGTGACATTGCGTGAATTTCCTAGGAAAAGTAGAACAGACATTTAAGAACAGGTTTCAGGAAAAAATGTGCCACAGAATGTTGTAGTAAAGAAATTTTTCAGGGGAGCTGAGCCGGTTTGAAATATTCCAGGGGGAGCCAGAGCTCTCCCAGCTGCCCCGGTTCCTACGCCCCTGATGATATTAATTAACTAAAAATGTGGTTTACAGATGAATGTTTGAAATTTTACTCCAAATAACGTGATTTTCATCACCTATTTTGGGTACATCATTGTTTATAACCCACATATTGTATATAAACTAGTTTTAGAGCTTTATATCACAGCAATATAAAAAAAAAACAAGCGTTTTTACTAAGTTTTAAATGTATAAAGTAAATACTTTTTTTAAGAGCTGTTTGAATAAATAAAAACTTCGAAATCGTAGTTTTAAGAAAACAAGGGAAAAAAATATTTCAACTAAAACTAGTACATTTACGTTCATAAATTTTCTCCCAGTTTTCTAAATAATTCGCCGATTTCAAAATTTTTTGCTGATTTAGAAATAATAACATTTGAAATACCCAAATGTCTGAAAACTTCAAAATGAATTTCTAAAAAAAAAAAGACTGTTTGCCTACAATAAAGCTCTTTTTTTCACTAATAAATTCAATTTGTGTGAAAAAGAAAACATTAGATTTTAGGAACATAATTGGGCAAATAAGGCTTATTATGAGTCTCTACTAACAGAGACTAGAGACGATTTCTTAATCTTATTAATCCAATCTGAACTCCAGCCACTCAATCGATAAAATTGTCTGTTACGATTAATGGGCCAGTAATGATGTTCCCAGCTATGAAATAGTTTGGCGAGCACTTTGTGTAAACTAAGCTAATTCAAGAAAATCCGTCACTTTAATTGAGTTAATTCAAAAGTAGTTTGCTACCGACGGTTACCAAAATGATTAACTTCATTATGAACACTTAGCTGTTTGATTATGTTGAAACTTTATTAAATTCAAGTTTGATTACTAATAATCTCACAATTTGGGTATTGCTGAAACGTAAGCCAGATTCATTTTTAGGAGGAACATATTTTCGTAATTACAAAATTGCAGAGATTAATACAGGGTGTCCACTCCAATCGTGGACCAATAGCTAATTTCTAAACCGTTAGAGATAAGCATATAGTTTATTTAGGAAAAAATCTCCAAATTACGAAAGGAATTTTGGGTCTGTTCAATGTTTTTCAAAAAATCAAATTTTGAAAGAGTTATGAAATTTAAATTTTTATACAGTCCCCAAGTCCTATCAATCATATTTAGTAAAACATTCTTGACACTGTAACGTTTAAAACTAAAAAAAAATCATTCTTCTACCACAAAAATTGACCGAATTATGACGTTTTGAAAATTCAAGATTGTGCATTATTTCATAACGTCATCGAGAGATCGATTAAGGGACCGTATGCGAAATCCTTCAAAATCTTGATTTTTCAAAACGTCATAACTCGGTCAATTTTTGTGGTAGAAGAGTGATTTTTTTTTAGTTTTAAACGTTACAGTGTCAAGAATGTTTTACTAAGTATGATTGATAGGACTGGGGGCTGTATAAAAATTTAAATTTCGTAACTCTTTCAAAATTTGATTTTTTGAAAAACATTGAATAGACCCAAAATTCCTTTCGTAATTTGGAGATTTTTTCCTAAATAAACTATATGCTTATCTCTAACTATTTAGAAATTAGCTATTGGTCCACGATTGGAGTGGACACCCTGTATAATAACCAAACGCTTTCGGGGCAGAAGCAAAATGTAAGAGAAATAATGTACTTACAAACCCTTCATACAAAAAGAAATAATCCTATACTAGCTGAAGCTTCCGAAACATTCGCAGTAGGGGTGCGACATCGAAGGCAAAACATCGATGTTTCAGGACATCGATGTTTCGAAATTACGACATCGATGGTATTGATACATCGACCAAAAAACATCGAT
This sequence comes from Uloborus plumipes, assembly GCA_038373865.1. Lineage (NCBI taxonomy): Eukaryota > Metazoa > Arthropoda > Arachnida > Araneae > Uloboridae > Uloborus > Uloborus plumipes. The sequence goes on along the minus strand of JAXGGA010004421.1, from coordinate 17,979 downwards.
GTTTTCAAACATCGATGTTTCAAAACATCGATCATCGTAATTTTTTATAAAAATTACTTACACATTTAAATGTATACTGATACAGAAATTCCCCAATGCATTGCGTCTCTTTATGTCACTCAATTAGATTTATCTTTTGTCTCCTGAAAAACATCAACCGTATGATATCGATGTCAATTATAGAAAACTTTTTTAGTGAGATAGATACTGCAACTGTTGATTAACTGTATAACTTTTATTTATCGCATATTTTTATGAAACTTTTTTTGTTGAAATGTAAAACACCGTTATCGAAAAAAAATTCTAAAGCAAAACAAAAACAACGATGTTTAAAAATCGTTGACCGTAAATCATCGGTAGTAATTAAAAAAAAAAAAACTATTTCAATACGATAGATATTGCAACTGTTAAATATGAATCTTTTTTATTGCATATTTTTATTGCTTTTTGCTGAAGTGTAAAACAGACATCGAAAGAAAAAAAAACATCGAACGCGAAACAGTGATCATTAAAAGACATCGACCTTAAAACATCGATGGTAACAATCAAAAACGTCTTCTAACGAGATTAATAGTGTAACGGCTGATTAACGGTAGGGTGAGTTCTGGTAAGTGCGTCCACGGGGTAAGTGCGTCCACTGGGAATTATATGAACACTGTCTTGAAATGGCTTCTGCAACACATCGACTATGTTAGATAACTGTCTAATGATAATTTCAATAGGTAGAATTCAGGCCTGGATTCAATAGACGAAACACAATCAGGGATAACTTAAATGTCTTCAAAAAAACTCTTAAGTAAAGATTGAGAAGGTTTTGTTTCAGTTTCTCTTGTAGTCATACCAAGCAATTGAAGTCAAGAAATGCAAGTTGTTTCTTTTAAGTAATAGCTACTAATAACATACATGGGGTATTTTGATCAAATACTCTAACTAAAATTTGTTTATATGACGGTACGCACTTTCCCTTTCTTTAAAGTAAGGTGGGGGTAAGTGCGTACCATTATGATGGGGCAAGTGCGTACCACTATCATGAGGCATATGCGTACTATTATGCGGAGCAAGTGCGTACCATTATGATGAGGCAAGTGTGTACCATTACGTGGAAAATCCGACTCTCGTAATTCACCTTTAATTTTGCTTATAACTCTTTTATAAACCGATTATAAATCCGACGTCATTTCCATCAAGTATTTATATTAACATTGAATGCGGCATAAGATTTCAATTTTATTCATTACCTCTGAAATATATTGGCTTTTAGATATCAGTTAGTAAATTTTTCGTTGAAAATAGCGATCATGAGCTATACTTAATTTAAACCAGAATGACAAATGAAGCAATGAAATTAAGTGAAACACTAAATAAGGAACCAACTGATTCAAAAAACGAAGGTGGAGTAATGAATAAATTATATTTAAGAAAATTAAAGAACACCTTGTGAAAAACTATTTGAATGTACAAGAAAAAAAAGTACAAGTATCACATCATGATCAATTATTCTCTTTTTTTTTTTGCTCTTTATTTTGTGTTTTTTCTTACTGCTGCTGATTCTAATAAGAAAAATATTTTAAAACCGTATTTATTCAAAAAAAAAAAAGAAAAAAAACGAATTGTTCACTCAGGTCACCTAACGATCTACCATACAAATAGAATTAAAGAAAATCACAGGGGTACGCACTTACAACAAAGCTATTGGACGCACATGTCTCATCTTACATTTAAGAAGGGGTAAGTGCGAACCCTGGCTTAAACACAGACTGATTAATGTATTTAACCAAAATAAACTATGTAGACTATGAGTGATTATTACTAAATAAAAACAACTTACATTTGCTCACTTGGTCTTATTAAAAGGACAGAGGAAGAATCACAGACACAACTCTCTCAATCTTCAAATCACAGTTGTTCGCAAGACACGTGGAATATCACTGATTGCGTTTCATCCATGCAAGCAAGTGCTGATCTCTAGTATTAGGAATTATCCCAAGGCAACTACCTAACATATTTAATATGTGCCAGAAGTTTTTTACTGCTCATATTCACATAATTTAAGGTGGACGCACTTACCCCGCTAGGTAGGGAAAGTGCGTACCTTAGAATAGGTGTCATAAACCAGGTCACAAAACCTATGCTTATGGTTTATTTAACATATTATATGCTTGAAAATCTTAGTAAAGGATCTGGAAAGAAAACTAAAAAAAAATTGTGAGTGTACAACATTTTTCAACAGAGCAGCATCCCTGAGAACATGAACTTTGCAAAAAAGGGTACGCACTTACCAGAACTCACCCTATAACTTTTGGCAGCATATATTGATATTTTTTTTATTTTTTTTTTTCTGAAATATAAAACATTCACATAAAGAATAATAATGAAATAAATAAAATTAAAAAAAAATGGCGAAAGCAAATTAGAACTGTTTTAGAAACATCGAGATAAAAACATCGATAATAACCATAGAAAAAGTTTTCTAATGAGATTAATACTGAAAGTAATGATTAAGGATGAAAATTTATTAACACATCTGCATATCACATATTTTTATCAAGCTTTTTCTGCTGGATTATAAAACATCGACATCGAAAAAAACATCGAACCCAAAGCATCGATGTTGGGAAAACATCGACCCTCAAACATCGATGGTAAAAACATCGATGTTTTCGCAAAAACATCGATGTTTCCAAAACATCGACATCGATGTCGCAGCCCTAATTCGCAGTCGACAATGGGAAGTTTAAAATGTTGTGTTTTAAGTATAATTTCTTGAAATAAATAAATAAATAAATAAATAAAATAATAACAGCAATACAATAAAAATAAATTCTGATTTTGTTCTTTACAATTCGACGAAAGGGGTGGGATCTTTGAATTGATGCCTTTTGTACGTAGTTTGACAAAATGCTAAAGATGTTATTGTGTACCCCCTCCTTCCCCCCAAAAGAAACGCTTGGGATACGATATTTGATGATTAATTATGTTAAAATAAGCGTTTAACCCTGTAATGAATTTTATCTGTCATATTCACAGAAATTTCGTTCAGAATTCAGCTAAAGGAAATTACGTAATCCAAAAAAACATTTTAAAGCTAACCATCTAAACGAATCAACGAGTTTCGCATATTTGAACGCCTTTTTGACCAACTCAGCAAATGTGCCTCCTTCTTGGATTGCTATGCACTACCGCGAAATGCAATAAAATAACGGAAAAAAAGAAAATCATTGCCTATAGGGCAATTCCATCGTTACAGACGTAACAATCGCAGACTTTGAACACAAATAATTCTGGTTCGGGCTGATGAAAGTCTTCAATTTTTTTTCCTGTAGTGTAACTTGATGATGTTTAAGCTACATTAAATTTGCGTGCAGATTGCTTAAATTCAAAAAAATACAAAAATTAAAAACTGCCTGTTACAGACGTAATTCACAAAACAGCAAAAACTCGACTATGTCATACAACTTACAATATTCCTCTGAATTATACGGAAATTTGGAACTTTTTTTTTAATACGTGTTCTAGAGACTTCAAGCTTTCTAAAACCATAAAGATTGTGTGGATTTTGACTGCCGAATTTGTGAAAAAAATTCATAAACTTGTTACGGACGAAACAAAGTGGTGTTACAGACGTAACATCTCTGATTTGAAAGTAGAAAACAGTATTGTAAAGCAGGAATAAACAAAGATTTTTGTGCTAAAACAATACAGTAGCATTAATTAACACATTATTTGAATATTTTAAGTTATACTGTAACAGTTTTAGAAAATTTGGGTAAGTCTGGGGGAGTTGAGAGCATATGCCGATATGTCAATATGTAACAATAAATTAATGCATCTTAAGACAATTATTTCCAAGAAAGATTGACACAAGAAAAGTTTAGAAGGGCCTTCACACAAATTTATTTATTTGTATTCTTAAAATTAATGCATAATGGGGCTGCTACATAAAAAAATCGGGAAAAGTAAATTCCTCCCTGGAATCAGTGATTGGTCTTAGGAGAACTTAAAAATTTGAAAATGTTGGATGATATAGCAGAATACTAGTACCAAACTAAAATTTAACCTTCTTGGTGACAGTTGGTCAATTTTGATAATTTTTTTTGAATGAAAAAATGTGTCCTTTTTCGTCCGACGTTCTCGAAATTCGAACGGCATTTTCGTATTCTGTTCGAAAACAATGCATTTCGCGGGCTTTTGGCAAATTCGCGATGTTAGCCCACCGTTCTTCCAATTTTGGCGTCAGCTTTAAAACATTTTCCTGGGGCATATAAATAATTTTAACTTTTTCTGCAATGGAGTTTGCACACTGAAAAAAGGAAAGAGCGTCGTTGACAAATGCTGTTCTAGATCTTACTCTCTGCCAAACCTGGTGCTTGACCATACCCCCAACTCCATCCACAGCTCCCTTTCCATGTGACGTAGCAAAAAAATGCCAGTTGAGGTATAAATTATAATCAGTTATACCATATGTGTATTTTATTAATCTTAAGAAATAAATTTCAATTACATGCCGACATAATTAAAAATTTCAAAATCAGAATACCAGAAACTTTAGTACTCGTACCATATTATGCTATATACATGTATTGCTCATCCTGTGCTTTTTACCTATTTAATTGGAAATTTACTTTTGCTACGGACGTAACATAGAGCCATTTGTTATGTCCGAAATGTTACGTCTGTAACAGCATTAATTTAAAAACTAAATCAGTTGCAATATTTTTAACTATGGTGGGCAATTACTCTAAGAATTTGCCAAAAGGACCATTAAGGGTTTTTTTTAATTTTGATTTTTTAGGACGTAATGACAACTTTTGCTTCTTTTTTGTTACAGACGTAACATCAAACTTCTTTTTTTTCAAACTTCAATTACACCATTTAGATCAATTCAAAAGAAATTAATGAATGCATATTATTATAGTACCATCTTAGTAGTTAAAATTGTGCTACAAGTAGTTATTTTTGTTTTTATTTTTCGATAAGAAATATGCATTTGAAAATGTGTTATTTTTTCTGATTTTTAAAAGTTCGTGAATATCGTACTTCCAACTAAGAAAACAAGTGTTGTTCTAACTCTCATCAAAAAACCAATGCAGGATTCTTAAAATATACATCTTAAGCTTTAAAATGATGTATAACATAGCAACATAACTTCAATATGAATTTTTGACCAATTGGTTTCACTTTTCATGGAATGGCCCTATAGCATACGTACCCACATCTCGGTCATAGCATCCTAAGACTGCAGTTTCGTCCTTATTATGGGCTCCTCAGTTAGGAATAGCCAATGATCGAGCCGGAGGCAAAAATCCTCTTATTGTAGCTAAGATAGCCAACAAACTGGTAGATAAAGAGATCTTAGCTTTAAAGAGATCTAGATTTTAGCTACAATAAGAGGATTTTTGCCTCCGGCTCGATCATTGGCAATTCCTAACTGAGGAGTCCATAATAAGGGCGAAACTGCAGTCTTAGGATGCTATGATCGAGCTGTGGGTACGTTTGCTACAGTTCTGACTCAGCCCTGGCTTACGGGCGGTAACTCATTGCACATTGCCTATAGTTTGTTAAATAGTTTTAAAACGTATACTGAGCTTTACCAAAACAAGAAAATATATCGTTTCTTTTTTTAACAAAAACATAATCCAGCAATGAGTTCAAAACAAACATTTTCGAATACGTAGAGCGGAATTCTACTGAAGAATTACACAGCCGGGTATACATGTACACAAACAGTAAATTAAAAAAAATCAATTTCCTATTTTATAGAAAGTTTTTGGATTTTATAGGATTGGATTTTGGGTTTTATAGGATTTTTGGATTTTATAGGAAATTTTTATTTTTAACCCATTAATGCCTGACGTTTTTTTTTTTCAAAGATATTTTGTATACTGGTTACAAACAGGGTTTAATAGACAGGAAAAATAATTAAAAAAATACTATGTAAAAAATAATTTTTTTATTAAGGAAAGAAAAATCGTCCCTTAAAAGTTACGATAGACCCCAGAGGTTACATACTTTTTTTACTAAATTTTTTTCTGCCTACGATATAATATTTAAAAAGACATTTTATAAGAAGAAATAAAATCAGCACATAACATAAAATGGGAAGCTGGGAATAATTTTGAAAACTTAGCTTTTTTCCTTGAGATTGAGAACGATGTCATTTTTGATAAAGATCATTTTAAAACTGCTACAGAACGCACTTTACAATGGTTATGTGCTGCAATCTGTTGATAACGAATTGAAACAATAGCAAGGTACTCATTGAACACTATTATTTGGTTGAAATGTTCATTTTGGAGAAATTCAGACCCTTTTTCAGACCGTCCCTAAAAAGGGACGCTAGGCATTAATGGGTTAAGTTTAGTTTTTAAATTTCCTGTAAAATCCTAAATAATTACTAATACAATTCCCAAGCCAATAAAATTTGACTTATTATAACATAATACTTTGTATTTTACAAGGTATCTAAACTGCTTTAAATGGAGTTTATTTTATTTTTATAGTTACTTGTATGTAGAATTTCAAACGTGTGAGGTTAAGTAACAAGTTCTTTCATTTTTTTCGAATTTAAACACGTAAGAAAAATGTCTTATATTAGCGAATAAGTAGCCTTTGCATTAATAAAGTAAAAAATCATCGCTTACAAAATGCTGTTTGGTTCAATTTTCACATTAAAGCAAACAAGTGCTTGCATTTTTAGATTTTAGACTATTGTAAAATTAATGATAACCACTTTATAAGCTTAATCGGGTAAAGTTCTCCCAATATCTACACACACTGCCATAAACAAGCTAAATCGTTTCGGTTGCAAAGTACAAGCAGTAAATTCTCGCACTACCATTTGGAAACTGGGGCATAAATGCAGTCTGTGACGTCATAGCTATAAACGCGGTCATTAAAGAAGGCTTCTCAAATTGATTTTCCTGTCTCGTTTAAGTACAGAGAGGAGAAAAAGCATCACGTCTCTTTGAGCTCTCCTTCTCAATTGCGTCCTTTTTAATATTTTTGTTTAACGTTCGTGTAACATTATTTGCTTTTTTTGAAGGAGAGGATTGAAATAATTTCTTAGATTAGTTTTACTTCAAATGAGAAGTTTATTGTGTTTTACGTTTTATTGTTTGCATTACTTGCTGGTGCTGAATTTCTTGAATATGCAAACATTCGAAATTCCAATGGTCTTAATTATTCAGAAGTTGGAGGAAATGTGTATTATATTCGTGCGTATGGGTTCTTGTTTGGTTTCTTCGGGAAAATGCGGGTTAAAAATATAAAATGATCGCAGCATGTTTTGTGTTATTCGAAAGAAACTGTTTTTCTCGACAATATAATGTACTGTACAGTCAAACCTGTCTATTATTCAACCGCGACTAGATGGCCGGTGTCAATCAAATGAGAAAACGAGTCCATTCCTTAAAATAGGTAGAGAAGAAAAAAACCCCAGTGTGCCATATTTGTAAGTTTAGCGACATTTTGGCGAAGTGATAAGTTTATGAAATATTAAATAATTCTTCGATCCACACCTGCGTTTGGCGAGGAAGTGAAAGCAAGTCTTTGCTTTCTTTATTGCAACCCTTATGTTACCATTTTGTTTTTAAATTTAAATGAACAGTTGGAGGCATTGCTGCGAAAAGATATAAAACCAAGACCCACCTACTTTCTTACATCCAATGAGAAATCTTTCTCGATTGTGCAAAAATAAATATATTTTCCTCTTTGGCTAATTTCTCAAATTGGGAGACCAATAAAAGGTAAGCAAGGTGACGTATTCAAGCTTTAAAACCAATGACGCAATTGTGAATCCCATTCCTCAATTTTCATCTGCGTATCACCCCTTCCTAAAAATGGACAATCCTGAAAAAAGGAGGAGTCATAGGCCATCTCTGCGAAGTTGAATAATACTTCGAATTTCACGGGACAGAAAAAATTTCTACACACGGAGGTTTCGAGACATAGAGGTTGGGATAAAATTTACAAAAATAAACTATTGGAATAAAGTTAAATACTTAATAGATTGCTTTGCAATCATACTGTTGAATATTTTACTGTTCGATATATTATGAGCCCACGTTTTTCTAATTGTGATGACTATATCGGTAGCAAGTTAATGCATACCTTTAAGTACGAATATAGTCTTTGAATGATTGTGCAGAAGATGATTTTTGTCTTCAAGTTATACCGTTGATAAAGGTGTCTGGAGATGAAATTAAAAAGTTAGAGGTTTTCGGGAAATATTATTCGAGATAAACATGCGAAAAAACATGCTGTAAAAGCAGGGAAATTGAAGCATTTCAACACAGAGAGGTTTTCGAGATAAGCATGTTCCAGATAAACCGGTTCAACTATATTTAGTTTTGTTCGAAGTAATTTTTGTTAATTTTCAACTCATTGACTTAGTGTAGAGCCTGCGAATTGGAGCATTTTCGACACCGTCTTTTTTTTGTTGCTTAATAGTGATAAAAGCAACGTTATAGTCAAGCAAGATTTGTGCTGAGCAGGTCCTAAAAAGCCAAGCTGATCTATTGCCTGTTTCGTTGCCCTTTCTTACTAAACTAATAAAATTTATACTACTCCGACTCTAAACGGGGCCTATAGTTTACAAAAAGGCACTATGCATCAAAAATAAAACATCTGATAGTTTTGTGGAATATATTTCGTATACAATAACAATTCAATGTATCATATAGTATAATAGTTTTTAATGTAACATACGTCTTATCAAACTGATTGTCATATTTCGTTGAAGTACGTATTTAAAAAAATCACACGTTTATTTAAACTATATTTGTTAATTACCGTAAAATGGGGTGTATAGGAACAGCGGGGTCAATCGGAACAAAACTTCCCGACCGTACAAAGAAATTCCTCATGAATATACTATTGGGTATTTTTCGCCATTAATTTTTTTTTAGAAAGGTAAGATCATAGGAAGTAGGAAAAAATTACTTTTGTCAATCTGGCAACCCTACTGGCTTATAAGTAGGGCTGCATGTAAAATGCTAAAAAACATCACGTTTTCATAGACTGCAAGACTTCATATGTAAGTACAAAACGTCTTATATTTTAAACCTAAGAGTAGTATGTTTTAATTATGTACGTATCTGAACAACAAAATACCACATTAGAATTTAAATTTTTTAAAAAATGTGTCATAAAAATGAAGAATTCTGAAAAATACCATAGGAAAAAAAATTGCGGGGTGTATCGGAACACTTGGTTCTGTTGTTACAATTCAAACTTATTTAAAGGAAACTGTTTGAAAAATCAAGATTCTAAACCCAATTCTACTAGTCAAGACAAGAACAAAGATTTATTACTCTTTATCTCTTCTCGTGAGCAACTAGATCTTAGAATGACAGAAAGTTGCACATTTAAAAAGATTTTTGCTCCAGGAGACTTCTTTTTACCTAAAATACATGAGGGAAAGTCATACAAACTTTATGTAGCAAAAGTCCAGCACACAGACAGTGATGAATAAGTGGGAAAATCTTACAGGACAATCCCCAAAACCCAGAGATTTTAAGAAACTAAAGAAAAGGCAGCGTTCATCCCAGAAGATGTTATGAAAATACTTAAGCCAAGCCACAACTGCTAGTTTTAAGGTCAAGTACATATTTGTAAACGATATGAATGACTTCAATTTATGTTATAGCTTTGTATTTCAATTCAAAAGCATTTCTTAAAATTTATTTTAATTTTTCACAAATTCAAAATCATTTTAAATTTTTACAAATTATAAACGTTTACTGGTACAGAAAGTAATTTTTTATTGGACAATAACTATCAGTTCTTATTCTTCCCCATCAATATTACTCATGTTTGTGATACCTGTTACAGGTAAAATTAAAAAAAATAAAAATTTTAACATGTTTTCCGATTGACCCCTATCAGCGGGGTGATTCGGAAAACCCCTAAATTCCTATATATATTAATAATCACGGTTCAAAATGTTTTGTCTTTGCTTGGAATATCAAAAACAAAGCAAGACCAAAGTTTTTACCTAAAAAATCAAATTAAAAAAAATCTTTTAACTACTTTTTTTACAATTAAAGCTGAAAAGTGTTCCGATTTACCCCATTTTACGGTACGTTTTTTTAAATTAATTAATTTATATTATTAATTAATTTATTTTTTTATAATATTTTTCTTCTGCAACTTTGGTGTAACAGTATGTATTTTAATGAATAAGAGGTTTCAAATTATCTTGGAGATCATTTTCGCTTCAAATGAGAAATTTATTGTACTTAGTTTTTATTGGTTGCGTTGCTTGCTATTTGAGAAATTTAAAGTATACGCTTACCGGGGGGGGGGGGGGGGCTCCGGGTGTATTGCTAAAAACCAATTACAATGGTATCAAAAATTTAATAATTTGAAAGAAATACAACAGGAAGAAAAGAAATGGAACCGTGTTTTAAAAAAGATTGCGCATAGAATATATCTTGTATTCTAATATCTTACAACAAAACAGTAAATAATAATAACGTTTCTTACATTTTCTTGCTATGATTATTCTATGTATCCTCTTTCATTATCAATACTACCTGTTACTAAAGCATTTGAATTTTACGTACTCATTGATATTAATATATAATGATGACGAATAGGCAATTTTGTGCAGTATGCTTACATCAAGAGGAACTTTTAAACAGTGCAATAACATATTTTACGATTGCAATGAATTTTTCAGGTATAAATCAATTTCCTAAACATTGATTGTTTAACAAGGGCAAATGTGTTTGAAATAAGGTAAGTTTTTCATATCTTAAGAATTATTTTAAAACTAATAGTCGCTTGTTTTACTTATAGTTATGTTGAACAAGTATCTTGAGTACTAAATATTTATCAGCAAAGATATTAAAATATAGGGATACAACAATAGTAAAAAAAAAAGTGCTTTTGTAAATTATTAAAAGTTTCATGTAGCAGCTAGTTAAATGTTCGATCTATTTACTGTTCAATATTAAATATTATTATTCCTTTAACTGTTTGATATTATAACATTAAAATGTTTATACATGTTATAAAGTAAATAAAGAAACAAATAAATTAAATAATTTTCGAAATTATAATTATGAAAACAAACCAACAGAAAATTTATTTTAATGTTTTATGTAAATTCAAATTGAAGGAGAATTTATTGTATGAATTTTTCATGTGTTTCAATTAAACTATAACTAATTTGTAAAATAATCTGTTTTACGATTGTAAAACTGATTTGCAACATATAAATACTAAAATGTAAAAATATACATATCAATCGTGCGTGTCTTTTTAAATCCCCGTTTTAATTTCCATTGTTTTCATTCTTTGAATTTCTGTGTTACATTTGTAAATATCCTTGAATTAACAGACTAAAGCTCAGAAATAAAACAAAAGAAACCAATTGTATTACATCCTGAATTTCAATGTAGTCATAAAAGATACACAATAAAGCATTCCGATTGCACAGAAAATTAAACGATGTAATTTATCTCTAACTTCCTTCGGGTTAATCTTGAAACTATTTATCGAAATTTGAAATAAATAATCTATTGCCCTACTTAATTCACTAAGGAGGAATGAAGTGTCTTATCTAGAAATTCCCCAACATCGAGGCGGCCAAATTCCTTCGCCAACTTTTATCCTCGCCATTCGTGTAAGATGAATCATTTGGATTTATGATTTCAAATATGAAAATAAATGAGCTCAAGTTTAACCTAGAGGGAATTTATTGCATTAGAATTATATCGATTTTCCGCTAAGTCAATTAATAAATCACGATGCTTTCTTTGGAAGTTGAACACAAAAGAAATGCTTTAATTCTTTTGTGAAGTTTTGAGGTCAATGGGGATTCTCTTTTTCAGCTTTCTGTCTTTTTTTTACACATTTAGTTAATAAATTTGATTTTCAATTACGAAATATATTGCTTAGATGATATTTCAAAACGATTAAACATGAGGATTTTCTAAGCCATTGAGAAACATTTACGCCTTTTAGAGCACTAGTGCCCAGCATAAGACCTTTGAGTCACATTCTGGTCAGTGATTTTGATCCGTGTAGCCCGTTTCTTTGAGCAATGTTGCAAATATAAAAGTACGAGCTGTGACTATGGCACAAATTTGGATCCAAATATTCAGTAATTGATTCTTGGTGACAAGTAATGATGATAACACTTATGGGTGAGGAATTGTCGTTTTTGCTTCATATCATTTCTGTGTAGTTAGAAAACAATAAATGTTTTAAAACTTTAAAAATATTTTGACCCGAGAGAAAGATTTTATTTTAAAATGCAGCCCTCAGACAAAAAAGGATGGTCACCAGTGTTAAAAAAAAGAATATTGGCTTCCCATATAGTAAAGTGTTAAGATTCGGACGCCTTATTTCATGGCTGAAAAAAAATATTTTTCCGTTCAATTTTTTAGCAATCGATTCAAATTCCGAAGGTTTAATCATTGACTTAAAACTATATTTGCATTTGATATTGTATACCAATTGTGCGGCCTACGCTCTCTAGTTCAGTCAATAACAAACATCTTACGTTAGGGAATCGGAAAACATTTAAATGAGGGAAAATATAGAAAAACATTTTTTTCATAGAACTTCTATCCTTCGTATCCTACCTCTTCACCATAAAAAGATTCTTAAAATGTAAAATGGAAATAAAGTAAAATAATTGACTAATCATATAAAAATGTAAAATATATGTGTAAGTTTAACTTAAAAAGTATCTATAATATTGAAACACTCATATTGACATCCCACATGTGAAAGTTAGAGCCATCTAACTATTGTTTTTATTGTTTACCCTGTACTACTTATTTCTTGACGTAGGAAGAGAAACTTGCCGTTGGTAAATGTACGTAATTCACACATACAGTTCAAAAGTACTTACCCTAAACATCACTTAATAAAAATAAAAAAAAGAAACTATGAAAAAAAAAAAAAAAAAAAAACAGCAAAAGTATTTGCTGTACTATTTGGTAGCAGAAAAGATAATTTTTGCTTTTCATGTTAAATAATGTTCTAAATAATGTTCTAATCTAAATTTCTCAGAATTTAAGACAAAACAAAAGTTGTGTTTTATGCATGTAAGTTGGACACAAAGCTAGTTTTTTTAGAGAATCTGAATTTAATAGTACATCGTTCTAAAGTGTTATAAACAAATCGCTTTATCTTTTGAAGGTCATAAGATCTGAAGTAGAATATTAGAACTATTGGGGTGAAAAAAATGAAAAAGTAAAATTGTAGTAAAAATATACATAAGTCAATAAATAAAAAGCACCATGAAATCACATACCAGAAAAAATACATGCCACAATCATACATAAAAATCACATGTTATGAACATTTTTTTTTCTGTTCATTTAATTAAGATTATGAAGTTTCGATAATATAATGAAAATTTAATTTTTAAAACATATGAATTGGATAACTTATGAAAGAAAAAAACTTAGAGTTCACGTATAAATCCCTTAATGGTTCTTATAGGGATCCTACACGTGATTTGAGTAAAAAAATACTTACATTTTAAAGAAATGGAAAACTTTTTCTGATAATTTTAATACTTTTAAAAGCAAAAAAAAAAAAGAAAAAAAAAGACCTGCTAGTCAACTTACTGCTTAAGAAAACATTTACTACTGCTTTAAAGAGGAATTCCGTTAAAATATTCGGTATTTATTTATTTAATACAAAATACTTTTCGCGCGTTTAAACGTGATAAATGTGACTTCTTATTTTTATTCACATGTCAAACATCTAGTTGGTTTACGATTTACTGGTAGAAAAAAAATCTAAAATGGACATCAAATTGAAGGATATGAAACTGATTTTTAGCTGATATAAAATCTTTTTCCTTTAAATTGCGGCGAAAAAAAGAGTTTTTGTGAGAACCACAAAATAAAGGTTTTATGTAAAATAAATAAAAATGTGATTATTAAAAGGACTAAAATAATAATCATATTTTAATGACAGAAGAGCGGAATCAATACAGGACGAAGTTTTTTTACACATAATTCGTTTCTATAACTCATGTTCTTTCTACAGATAGGCGTAAATAAATTTAAAAAAAAAATCTAATGCTTAAATAAGTTTTAAAACATTGATTTTAATAAAGTGTGATTTTTTAATTACTACTATTAAAATCTGTCCGCGTCAGTCTGTCTGTCTGTCTGTCCGTCTGAAGCTTGAACTCCTCAAAAACCGTTGAGCGTAAAGAATCAAACATAATACCATTCGATTCGAAATTTTCTAAGGAAGACAATAAGACCAACCGCGTAATTGTACAACGTTAATTAGCTGAGATATTAATTAAAACGTTAATTGAATTATTTGCACTTTTAAAATTCCAAGACATTTATTTCTTTCCGTTGCCATTTTAAATTAAAGCGTTAATTAAATTATTGAACTATTTAAAATTCCAAAACTTTTGTTTCTTTCCGTACCTATTTTAAATTAAAGCGTTAATTAAATGGTTGAACTATTTACAATTCCAAGACTTTTATTTCTTACCGTTGCCATTTCGAATAAAAACGCTAATTAAATTATTGAACTATTTAAAATTCCAAGACATTTATTTCTTACCGTTGCCATTTTTAATTAAAACGTTAATTCAATTATTGAACTATTTAAAATTCCAAGATATTTATTTCTTTCCGTTGCGGTTTCAAATTAAAACGTTAATTAAATTGAACTTTTTAAAATGAAAGAGTGTTATTTTCTTCCATTTTCATTTTGAATACGTGTTATAACAAAGTTCTAACAATTGTTTTTATTCTAATTATTTTTCTCTGGTACCATTTTGAAATTGTGTTTATAAATAAAATTGCAATTGCTGTTTTTAGAAGGGACTTTTTTTGGCTGCGATCCAAATATTAAAATAACTTTTTCGTTTAGAGTTTTGCAATTAATTTTACAGGAAGAAAGCGGTTTGGAAATAATTGTTTTCGGTAAGGAATTTTATATGTTATTTAGGGAGAGTGCTAAGTATGAGCTACTTGACATCGTCTTTCTTTTTGAGGAAGCATGAGCAAATAAACGCGATTGATTCTTTGATGCAGGAAAGCTTTTTAGCGAGTCGCTTTAGCGAAGAGTAGTATGTTTAACTTTTCCTTGGTGTTTTAAAGGCGAGCCGCCTTGGCGGCGAGTAGTTTATTGAAACTTTCCTCGCTACTTTAAAGTCGAGCGGCCTTGGCGGCGAGTAACCTATTTCAACTTTTCTCATTACTTTAAAGGCGAGCCGACTTGGTGGCGAGTAGTTTGTTGAAACTTTCCTCGCTACTTTAAAGGCGAGCGGCCTTGGCGGCGAGTAGTTTTCTCAAACTGCCTTCACTACATTACAGCCCGTGCAACGCCGGGCCACGCAGCTAGTAGAGAATAAAATCGGCTTCTTTCTAAATAAAAGTAAAGTACGCCATCCATTAAGACTATAATATAGGAAAAAGTACGGTAAAGTAAGCATAAATACACAGCAATTTCTTGCAAATTGCTCAAGTTCAACAAAAAGTATGAAGTTTTAAATGGTTAAAAATTCAGAGCAAATGGCAAAACGAACGTCATTAATATCGAAAACGAGCTTCTTCGAAACATTTTACAAAAAAAAAAAGGAATTTTGTTTGCAGACCAAAGCAATAGCTAATAGGAACCAGAATCTTCTATGTGGTTAATAATAGGAATGCACCGATAAGCAAATTTGCCGATTACCGATTAATCGGCAGTTGATAATCGGCCGATTAATCGGTCAAGCCGATTAATGATTAAAATGGTTGTTTTGAGTACTACCAATTTCAAAGTTACAGTTTTTTCTTCGTTTTTTTTACAATTCTAACTTTTGAAATAGTTCCTAATTTTTTCTTCCATTTTCCTAATTTTCCCAAAATAATTTCAAAATTTTATCAAATTTCTCTGAACTAATTTTCATATTATTGTCAATAATATTGCGTTAACACATTGCTAATTATGTAAACTAGACATGAAAATTCAAAAAAAAAAAAAAAAAAGGAGGGGAATCTGTGTTTTGAGCAATCCAATTTTTAAGTTCTTTTAGTTCCAATTTTTCAATTATTAGTAGCTATGCAATTCAAGACTTCTATTCTTTGTGAAAATTGAAGATTATCTAAAAGCAAGGAGAAAAGTATCGACGTATGAAAAATGTTGCTACGTTAACTATGTGCATTTTTATTCAAAATAGGAGAATTAATGTATTAAAAACTTTACATCAACGTTGAGAATTATTATTACTGTTAATAAAATTATTCATCATAATTCTTAGTAAAGGTTTACTTTAAAAAATAATATTTAATAAATATTTTTTACCCTGATTAATCGGCGCGATTTTGCCGATTATTAATAATCGGCAAAGTGGCCGGGCCGATTAATCGGTACTGACGATTAATCGGTGCATCCCTAAGTTAATAATAAATGTGAAATTCACATTTTTGTTTTCACCTAAATCAAAATGATAGCTTTTTGTAAAGACTATATCTAGTGAGGTGAAACTTTTCTTCCTTGCAAAAGTACTCACGCGGCAGAAAAACCCTATGTACAGAAAGTGAGTTGTGAAAAGTCTGGAAGCATTGAAAAGGTTTTCAATATCATTTAAACGTTTTTTAACCGTTACTACTGTACCGAGTAGCACAAACCCTTTATAATAATGAGAAACACATATTTTCGGTGATATGAAAGGGATTGGTTTACACTAGAAATCAATCTATAAGGAACTATTAAGAGTTAAAGGTCTGCAATATTAATGGAAGACTACATCAAATAGAAGCTTCGGAACTCTAAGCTGACACGTCATACTGTGATCTTTGCTTTCTAGTTTCATTGAAGCTTGTTAGGGTTAACAAGTTCCTTAAAATAATATTTCAAGAACGTTTTGCCTTGATGAAGTAAACAAGAATTAAAAATACGCTTTTGTAGCCAGTAATCAATTTTTTCATTGTTGGAAACTATGGAAGAACGGTTTTTTGGTAATCAGAATGACTTAAAGTGACATTAAAGGCAATTTTGTGCGTTCAGAACCTAAATACTAGGCTAATCTACAGGAGAAATTTCACTGTATTTTTACGGGTGGGGGCTCATTCATTTTTTTAAAACTAAACTAACACTTGTCAACTCCTGTGAATTCTCAGAAAGCTACTGTCCGACCTTGAAAATCGCGCCTAGCACTCGCGTACCATTTCACTTAAAAAAGGGGGGATGGGTTGTGAGTGGAAACTTTCCGAAGGTTTCAATTTTAAACTTGCAATTGGTATTCTTTTGACACATTCAACTAAGCTATGTATTTAAATTTAGCATCGTTCTTCGTTGTTTGACACGGCTCAAAATGCTTATTAATATTCTTCCCCTTGTTGTCAACTTACCTATCACCCCTATTTTAGGAAGATCAGAGAATACCTGACGCATGCGTAAATACGCGGAAGGTTTTACCCAAAAAATCAGAGTATCGTTGCGTGATATAAAGGGAATACTTTTCGTTCCTTTCAAGCATAAGCTTAACAGTGAAACATTTTTTACCATGTTGCTAAGGTTTTGAAATTAGCTCTATGGAAGCTATGGAGGTTTGACTGTAACGCCATAGACATGTTTTTGCATATATGGGAAAAAAACTGATGAGCATCAAGTGAGTTATCAGTATCATGTTTCAAAAAGTTCAAAAACAAAAGTAAGGTGCAATGACATTGGATATGCTTTTCTGAAAAAAGAAAAAAAAAACATTTTGTTTCTTCAACAATGTCTCTTATCTTATGCTACTTTTCTTTCGCAAAAAGTAAATTGATTTTTTATCATACTTAAATTATTTTGCTTAAAAACTTTACTTTTTACTTTCATTTTTTAATTTAATGTGCTTTTAATTTTTTGTCAACATCAAACTAAAGTAAAAATTAAAACTATTTTTATTATGTTGAGGGATTAAACATACTTTCTGATAGAGCCACAATGTCTTACTTAGATGATTTTTAGATCAGATATTTCTATCGGTGACGGTTTTCTGAAGTTGAAACCCTT